>PPHD01004662.1:0-28076 GCA_002909625.1 Bambusicola thoracicus | reverse complement strand
CCAGAAGCAACGCTGGCTCATCTAGAAGGGTTGGTGTAATTGGTACATTCCACTTTTGTTCCTTCAGCCCCAAACATATTCCAGCTTGTTCCTAATTAGGAAGTGAATGATTTCTTGGGGACCCAGGGATCAGTGAGCAGCAGCTGAGAGGCAGACCCCAGCATTCTTCCACTGCCAGACCTGACCCAAAGAATCACAGAATCTTAAAATCGTTAGAGTTGGAAGGGACCTTACAAGAACTCAGAGATGTTTTTTTTTTAAGAGAGAGCCACAGGCTCTGCAGGGTGCGGGGAACTAAAAAAAAAACCTTTTATTTTCTCAAAAATACCAATATTTACCTCTTAGTGTCTCACGCTGCTGCTGTGTGATGCTCCAACCAAGGTTTCTTTCACTGCTTCCTAACTGAAAGCAATACCGATTTTTATCCCAGGAAAAATGAGAGCACCTTACACCTCATTAAATGTTTGAATCAAAGTTCTCATCAGCAATGCTCTCAGTTTTTGTTGCACGTCTTCAAAAGCAGCAAAGTATTCTTAACAGTGCTTTTTCCACAAAGAAGAGTTTACTCCAAATGGGTTCTAAATGGCTTCACCCAGAGTCAATGCAGGTTCAGATGAAAAAAAAACCACCCCAATTCTTAAAGTCTAATACCAGAGGATGCAGCTATGCAACCCTTCTCGAGTTGCTGACCCATTTACAACATCACCCCCAGATTTAACATTTATAACCCCCTTCACACGCATCATTTAAAGAGTCAGTGGCTCCTTTTGTAAGCGATTGGCTACTTACTCCAGCATTTTACATGCACTTCCCGACAAAAGAGACCTTTTACATGTCAATTTATTTTCAGACAAGCATATCTGAAAGGGAGTTTCTCTCCAGAGCAGAATTAGTACTAATGGCAGGTGTTCCTGCGCTGCACAAAGGAGGAAGGCGCTGAGTAGTGAGACAGCTTGATGTGTTAATAACCAGAGCAAGAAAACGGAGTGGCAGTAGACCTCCAGCTTCCATAGCATGAGTGAAGGTTTTATTCATTGGGTCCCCCATCCCCCCCACCCCGTACTTGAAAAAGATGTTGATATATTTAAAATGTTGTCTTTGCTTTCAAAGGGGGATTAAATTGTTGAATGTTACATGAAAGCACAGCACTTGTCCCACATCCTGGCGTGTGCCCACAATCCCAGAGCATTCTGAGGCCCCGCTGGGGGCTGGTGGCACCCTGAGGCCAACCCATCCTGGGCTTGTCCCAGCCAGTGACTGGTGGCAAAGCTGCGGGAAGGAGTTAAAACTGCAAAAACTGATACAAAGGTGGGGGCTGGCAGAGGGTGCACGGAGCTGTGCTGCATTTCACTAAGGAAAAAGGATGATTGCTTAGAGAGTTACCAGACTTCAGTTTCCAAACAGCCCAAGAACTCGGGGTGGGAACAGCTACCAGGCCAAAATGCGTTTATTTATGCTCCATTTAATTTGACAGGTCAGTACCACATCATTAAGAGGAAGGCACGGCTGCTTTACGCAGTGGGAAGAAGGAAAACAGTCTCTCAGCTGGGTCAGCCCTTCTACAACAGAAAACATTACTGATTTATGCTCCCAAATGGGAAAGCTCAACCTTTCCTACAAAGAAGCTGCATTTACACGGAGAGAGATGCTCACTGCTATCTCCGGGCCACTTGTCTGCAGCTTAACACAGTACCCGGGCACAACTGAATAATTCCAGGTAGACTCCGTGATTAGAAGCTGGATTCCAGATTTCAGCTTGCCAAAGCTTTCCTATGGACCTACAGGACAGCAGGTTGAAGGAGCCCTGCTTTCACTTCGAGTAATGTGACCTCCATTCAGACGATAGCAGTTAATCCCTCTATATTTTGGGAAAGTTTTAATGCTGTCAGAGAAAACCGCAAAGGGAGCAAGGGGCTGCCTGGCCACACAGATACCCACAGCTCTCATACACAGAGATCAACACATCCTTTTTTATTGAGCACTGGAATTAAAAAAGTAACAGCACTTGGTTGATTGGGAACTAATAATCAAAACTTGCCCGTAGCAGAAATTTGCACAAGGACCTTTGCTGACTCCAGTCACAGCCTTGTGCACCTCTGCCATTCTGCTCTGCCAGCACTGGGGCAGCTTCAGCACTGGCCTGCAGGTGAGAGCGGATCTGGGATTTACTTCTAGCACAGTTCACCTCAAAGTGTTAGTTTCTATTAACGCTAAAATGCCCTGAGAGAAAGAGTTCCCCTCCGCAGCCCACATCCTGCCACCGTTCCTGTTGATTCCTGCCTTGACCCAACTAGTTCTCATTATTTCCCACTGCAAAGTGGTGTAATACACCTGAGAGGAGGTGGCCCAGTATGCAGCCCTGCTACAGTACTGCTGGTTTGCCTGTCACAGGGCAAATGGCACAGCTCTGTAGATCTGTGTGCCCTGGTAGCCAAAGAAAGCCAATGGTAATCTGGGGTGCATTAAAAAAAGCATAGCTAGCAGGACGAGGGAGGTGATCCTGCCCCTCTGCTCTGCCCTGGAGTGGCCACATCTGGAATACCATGACCAGTTCTGGGCTTCAGGCCCTTAATCATCTTTGTGGCCCTCTGCTGGACTCTCTCTAGATGATCCCTACCTTATTTGAAATGACATAGCTACAACAAATATCTGACCCTACATGGGAAAGGGTGAATCAGAGCTGCTTTTTAGTGCCACTTGACATCAGTTATACATTCTAGTTCTCATATACACAGATGGATGTCTTTAAAAATCAACAATTTACACTTCAAAAAGTTTTACAGTGAAGTTCTCTCAGCAAAGATCAGTCCACACAAGGAGGAGCCAGACTACGGCAGGCAGAAGGCACTTGGCCTTGACGTGGATTTGAGAACAAGTCCTCAAGGGGCAGGCACCGACTGCCCTATGTCCTGCCACACCTCAGTAGTTGTGCAAAGTCTGGTGTAACCACCCCACACTGCCCCATCCTCACAGGGTGGTGGAGGGGAGCTTCTTCACCCGCCGCTGTGCCAGGATGGAAGACTCGATGGGCTTCAGCTGGGGGCTCGGCTTGGAGCTGTTCAGTGCAGAGTATGTGGCAGCCATTGCCCCCTTGGAGAGAAGACACAAGAGTGATCACTCAGGTACGGGAGATGCTTTACAAGAGGAGGGAGCAGAGGAGCCAGAAACAAAGCCAGGAGCATCTTGCTTTTTTTCTTTAAATCTCCATCCCTCATTGGCATGCCGTTCATTGAATGACAGAATCACTGAGGTTTGGAAAAGACCTCTAAGATCAGTAAGTCCAACCCCTACCCAACCCCACTATGCCCACTGACCATGCCCCTCAGTGCCACATCTCCATGTTTTCCAAACACCTTCAGGGATGGTGACTCCACCACCTCCCTGGGCAGCTTGTTCCAATGTATTACCACTCTTTCTGACATTTTTCCAAATATTCAATCTGATCCTCTTCTGGCACACCTTGAGGCCATCACCTCTCATCCTATCGCTGCTACCTGGGAGCAGAGGTTGACCCCCATCTCATTACAACCTCCTTTTAGGGAGTTGTAGAGAGTGATGTGGTCTCCCCTGAGCTTCCTCTTCTCTAGATAGAACCATCCCAGTTCCCTCAGCTGCTCCCCATAGCACTGTGCTCCAGAACCCCCTCAACTCCATTTCCTTCTCTGGACATGCTCCAGGGCCTTGATGTCTTTCCTGTTGTGGGGGGCCCAGAACTGAACACAGCACTCGAGGTGCTGCCTCACCACTGCCAAGTACAGAGGGACAATCAACTCCTGCTCCTGCTGGCTGCACTACTGCTGACACAGCCAAGATGCCATTGGCCTTCTTGGCCACCTGGGCACTCTGCTGGCTCATGGTTGACACTTGGCTGAACAACACCCCCAGGTCCTTTTCCTCCTTGCAACTCTCTGCCATGCTGCCCCAAGCCTGTAGCATTGGGTTAGGGTTATTGTGACCAAAGCCTTCCTCAGCTTCATCCCACTGACCTCAGCCCATCGATAAGCCTGTCCAGGTCTCTCTGTAGAGCCTTCCTACCCCCAGGCAGATCAACACTTCATCCTAACTTGGTGTCATCTTCAAAATTCCAGAGGGTGCACTCAATCTTTTCATCCAGATCATCACGAAAGATATTAAACTGGGCTAGCCCCAGTACCAACCCCTGGGGAACACCATCTGCGACTGCCGCCATTTGGATCTAACTCTATTCACCACCACTCTCTGGGCCTAGCTGTCCAGTCAGTATTTCAGAGAACCTTTCTAAGCTTTCCTGCCCCAAACATTGGTATTGCCCCCCCAGCCCACAGCTCTATGACCTTCCAGGCTGCTTTGCCCACATCAGGACCAGTGCTTTCCAAAGAACTCAGGAACAAGGAATCCGGCCCACTCTGTACCTTTACCAGCTGGACATCCTGGTAATTCAGCTGGCTCTGGGGTAAGCTGTCCTTCTGTGTTATCCATGGGTGCTGCAGGACCTGCTTGGCTGTTAGGCGCTGGTGAGGATCTACATGAAGCATCTTTGATACCAGGTCCTAAGGGAATCATTTGGAAAGTCAGACTTCTGAAGACATCATACTTTAAAAGAAGAAATGCCACCCACCTGTTCCCAAATTCAGATTTCAGTTCAGAAGCCAAGTTTAAGGACCCCAGATATCAAGCTCCTTTTGTATAAAATATGTTTTCAGTGGGCCTGGGAGGTATAACACAGCAACAAACCCAGTGTGAGTCAGGCAAAAGGTTGTTGCTGCATGCAAATTTTCACAGCCTGAGCTAGAACAAAGCAGGCAGAGGCACACTGCTGAACTGCTCATGGGGAAGATGTGCATGGGGCAGAAGCCACACTACTGCTTTTCTCCACTCCCCTCTACCCTCCCTCCCCAGTCTGCTCTGAACCTGCATCAAATACGCCTGACCCCCACCCTGTAATACAATGCATACAGATGCCACATCGTGCCTTGGCCACGTCAGAAATGGTGTCCCAATTGCCTCCGCTGATAGAGAACTTTCCCCCGCCTATTCGGGTCAGGATCTCTTCTGGAGTGTCACTGGGTCCGTTTGCAAATGGAGTGCAGCTGAGGAGAGATGAGAGCAAGAACGACATTTACCATCCTGTATCCAGGCCAGGGAGTGGCTCTAGGCAGCAGGAAGCCATGGAGAGAGGCACTTACCCTGCAAGCATAGTGTAAAGGAGGACTCCCAGGCTCCAGATGTCACAGCCCTCATCGTAGCCCTGTCGCTTCAGTACCTGGAATAAGCAAAGGAGAAGAAATATGTTTGGTTCTGGTTGCCGAGCTTGTCTCATCTTGCAAAGAGCAGCACAAGCCCCCTGTTGAAGCTGGGTGCAAAGCTGCCAAAGCCCCACTGAACAGCAGAGGCATGGACTAAAGGTCAGCATTCAAATCAGACTTCAGTTTCACGGAAAAGAGTAACCCTCCCAGCTGCATCAAAATGACAAGTGAGAAAGAAGCTATGTTTCAAAGTGATGACACTGCATGTATGCCCCACTGCTTCCCATCTATTTTTCTTTCTTCCACACCAAGACATCTGGAAGGTAAGTAATCCCACCTCTCTTAATAGGTCAGTTTATCAGGAAAAGAAGCAGCCTATGAAATCATTGGGATTTTAGCATCTTATTACCCTACGCAGAGCCCCAGCAGTATGGACAGCACAAGCTGGAGGACTGCACTGGGGATCCCATATTTGTTCTGTACTACTGGTATCGTTATTTTTCTAATTAACTAATTCAAGACAAAATATGCCAAAACAGGCAAAATTAGACCAATCTCTGCAGAGTTAGAACACAGTCTGGGAGAGGGAAATGAGAGCTACTGAAGCCTCAAGTCAGCAAGGCACTTACCTCAGGTGCCACAAAGTTTGCGGTATAGCAAGGAGTCATAAGAAGACCATTCTCAGCTCTCAGCTGCTTGGCAAAGCCAAAGTCACATATGCGAATGCTTTCTGGGTTTCCTGACTCATCCACATAGAGAATATTGCTGGGTTTCAAGTCCCTGTGAACTACCTGCGGAACAAAGGCAATGCTACATTCATGCCCCAAGAAGGACTGGAGTTGCATCAAGATCCTCAACCCCTGCTCTGGCCCCAATCTGCCTTGCCAAGACATCAACACAAGGCACAACATCAACACAAAGCATTCAGGGAAGCAGATGTAACCATACTCACCCCTTGAGAATGCAGATATTCCACTGTTTTGCAGATCGTGTGCAGGACTGAACTGGCCTCCCTCTCCGAGAAAAACTTCTGTCTCAGGATTTTATCTAGCAGCTCCCCTCCTCTCATCAGTTCTGTCACCAGATACACGTACTTCCCATCATCATAAACCTACCAAAGCAAACGTGGAGGGAGTTAATCAAAAACTGCTTCCCAGGCTTCCCTCTTGTATTTCTACCACCAAGCAGAAAGAAGTCAGCAACACAGAGGTGGTACTGATTGGATTCTTCCCCACCCCATAGTGATCCAATGAGAAGTTCCATTGGGGTGCCCATGCTAGAGCGGCATTCTCACCCCAACATACATGAGAAGTCATTCAAGGTACACTCACATCTTTCAAGGTAATGATGTTTGGATGTTGTCCGTATCGAAGGAGAATTTCTATTTCCTCAGAAGGGTCCCGTTTGCTCTTGTCAATAACCTGCAGGGGTATGAGTAAAGGTTATTCACAGCTGGATGGGACAGTGGCCAGGACAAAGCAAACAAGCTGAAGGTTTCATCACAGAAGCACAGAATGGTTGGGTTGGAAGGGACCTTAAGGACCATTGTCTTAGTTTTAGCTGAGACAGAATTGTTTTCTTCAGAGTGGCTGGTATGATGCTATGTTTTGGTTCTAAGAGAAAAATGATGTTGATAACACAGCAATGTTTATAGTTGTTGCTGAGCAGTGTTGTACACAGCCAAGGCCATTCCAGTCTCTCAGTGAAGGGCTGATGAGGCCCAAGGAGTTGGGAGGGGACAGAATCAGGACTTAATCAGCTGACTTAAACTGTCCAAAGGGATATTTCATACCATATGCATCATGTGGAATGAGAGTTTTGAAAGGAGCGAGAGTTCATCTTGCTCTCTTACACTCTCTGAGAGGCAAGCTGGGCATCAGTCGGTAGGTGGTGAGCAACTGCTTGTGCATCCCATGCTATATACATTTATATATACACACGCACACACATATATAGTCATAACTATTATCCTTTTCTGTATCTTAGTAAATCTCTTCATCTCAACTCATGAGTTCTACTTTTTTTTCCCCGATTCTCTCCCCTATCCCACTGGAAAGGGGGTCAGTGAGCAACAGATTGTGTGGTGCACAGCCACCTGCTGGGATAAATCATAACAACCATCCAGTTCCAACCCCTGCTGTGGGCTGCTTGCCCCCCACCCATCCAGCCTGGCCTTGGGCACTTCTGGGGATGGGGCATCCACAGCTCCTCTGAGCAGCCTATGCCAATGCACTGCAAACACACTGTGCTATATCCATTCCCTGTCATTTGCCCCAGAATTGTATATTTAATTCCCACAGTCGGGGAAAACAATTTCATTCCTTGCTATTATTTTGGTCATTACAGGGATGAACAGAAATCTAACAAGGGAGATCAGACTGAACATCTCAGACCTTGACTGCATACTCCATGTTGGTTGTTTTGTGAATGCACCGTTTGCACACTGAGTAGGAGCCCACACCAATCGCCTCCTTCACCACGTAGCCGTCGCTGAACTGGATGTTCTTGCCATGCAGCTGCTGCAACAAGAAAGCAGGCAGCAAATGAGCTGGGAGGGTTCAGGGAACGGTTTTTGCAATGTGATGAGTTAACTGCAACGCCAAGAGAAGTGACAGACTGCTGTCTACTACATCCCACAGCCGCTCCTCCCTGCTGGGGAGAGAGAGGAGAGGAGACCATGACAAATATAGGTCAGTAGGCTAACGCTATCTGCATCCAGCACGCTGTGTTCCTGCAGCACCTCTCATTCACACAGCCTGAGTCTACCTGGCAAGGAGGCAAACAGTGTGCCCTGCTGACCTCTGCACGTGACAGTCAGTAGAAACAAAAGAACATCAGGATGCAAGAATTCAAACCAGAATATCTTTCCTTTAGCTCCTGCAGACCCACTCTGGAGTTACTGCAGTCTCAGAGCAGCTGTTCTTTTGTCCCCACGTCTCACCTGCACCACGGAATGCAGAGGGGGCTGTGCAGGTTTCACTTTGCTGTCTTCCATCAGTCCAGTGGCCACAAAGCTGAAGCCGCGGAAGAGCTGATGTGCGCCTGCACTGGGAGGGATGCCTGGGGAATCTGCAACAGGAGTTGAAGGAAAACTTGAAAAGGAGTAGCAGTGGAAGCAGAAGCCTGCCCTTCGTGGCTCTGGCTCAGACAAGAGCAATATCATGCAGCACCAAGCCACCGATAACACCCTGCATATGGCTGGCACTCCTCCCTACAGCAGCTAGGAGGAGGCAAACCTTGCCCTGACAGCACAGGCAAGCCAGGATTAAGCTGTATTATTTCACACAGACTTCAGCTGAATTCATATGTTCATACCAACCTTTTGGTGTACGCGATGTAAATTCTGTATCAAAATAAAAGGTGTCATCAGGCTGGCCTACAGCAGGCTTGAAGGGCGGCTTGATTTCCCTTCGGTAAAGCTTCTGCAAAATACAGGTAGCATGGAAGTGCTGTGATAGCTGAATGTGCTCAGAAGGGTGCAGATAACTGCTAGGAATAAGAGGCTGGGAAGAAAGTTTACAGTACTAGAAACAGTGTTGTGTCTGCAGCTCAGCAGTGAGAGGGATGGCCTCCTGGCCAGGAGGGCGCCTTTCAGTCAGTTTGTGGAGAAATTATGTAAGTTTCTACCACCTATCATACATTAACCAAGAAAAAAAGAAAGTGTTCTATGTACAATGCAGGGAAATGCAGGTTCACAGTTATTGCCCTGCTTCTCTGCAGAGTACAATGCAGCTCTTTGCCAGAGTGCCTCCCTGAGCCCTCCCTACTCTGGACAAGGCAATCCTTGTGCCAAACCCCAGTGAAAACCTGCACCTTAGTTCTGAGAGATCAAACCAGGGTGAGGTCATAGGCAACTCAGTATGAAACAGTTACTTGCATGACAAACAGCAGTTTAGTTTCAGGAAGGATAATTAGGAAAGGTGGAAACATGGGTTGGTAGCACTCCCACGGCTGGTCAGCCTCCAAGCATCACCACTGTGGTCAGCAGAGCTGCATCACTGTGCTGAATGGGATGAAATTTGCTTTTGTGCTTCTTATACTCACATTCCAGTCAATAGTAGAGTAGAACGGATGACGCTTTATCTCTTCTGCCCCATCTGGACCAGAGCCTGAAAGAGGCACCCGCAGAGTACTTAACATTTAATCAGGATCACCAACAAAGTGAAGGCTATCACCAAGCATGCAACATAACCAGATATTACAGAGAACCTATTAACTTAGCACAAGTGCCAGCATGCTGCCAACCCACTGCAATGTGAGAGGCACAGCTACAGCATCAAGTGGATTCAGAAACAAAAAATGCCTTACCTAATCTGTTGGCTGGGTTCCTTTTGAAAAGGGCTCGCAGGAGGCTCTGTG
This sequence comes from Bambusicola thoracicus, assembly GCA_002909625.1. Classification (NCBI taxonomy): domain Eukaryota; kingdom Metazoa; phylum Chordata; class Aves; order Galliformes; family Phasianidae; genus Bambusicola; species Bambusicola thoracicus. The sequence continues at coordinate 18,492 of PPHD01004662.1, read as the reverse complement.
CCTCAGCACTCAGAAACTGAGGCATGCCCAGTTTTGCTCTAGGGAAGAAGTTATGCAATCAACTGCAGGTATAAAGAAGCCAACCCACAAGCAGCACCTCCACCCCTGAAAGTACAACAGTCTGTTTGGCATTTTGTACTGCACCCTTCAAACTGAGCGTTGGTACGAAGCTACCTGCCAAGTAATGCCATTATGTTGTGAGAACCCCAACTGCAGCATGCTTAGAGAAGGAGCAGCAGGCTTGCCTCTATACACACATGAAATCTCCTCTTACTTAAGGATGAGGGTCATCGTCTCCTTGCGGTCCTTCCCCTGGAATGGCAGAGACCCGGTGAGCATCTCAAACTGGGATGGAGAGAGAACAAGGGGAGGTCACACATACGAGCAAGTCTGAGGGCTGCACAGATCTCATTACACCTTCATCTGGGAATTCTCTACAGCTAGCAGAAGCCTTGCAAGTGATCAAAAGCCTGGCTCTGGAAAAAGAGAGCAGGCATCACATTCTCAGAAGGGAGCTTTGTATCACAGCGTGTAGTGGGGATGTGTTCCAGCAGTGCCTGCTCCTGCCACAGCCCTTGGATCCAGCAGCTGCCAGATGGTGGCACCAGACCTGCACAGCAACCAACAGCCTGCTCCAGGGCTGACACTGGCACCGGCGCATCTGCTGGATGCAGTCACCCAATGGCACTTCATAGCTAGCCCCTGAGCAGATGCTGAGGTTTCCGAGCCCACCAGTTGGTACACACCATCAGCACCCCATAGGACCACCAGTCCGCGCTGTGGGAGTGGCCCTGACGATTTACAACCTCTGGGGCCATATATTCCACCGTCCCGCAGAAGGAGTAGGCTTTCTTCTCGTGGTCTATAGCCTCCTTACTCAAGCCAAAATCTACGAAAGAGAAAAACCATCAGCATGTGCCCACCTGCTCTTCACAACGGTCCAGAGCAGAGAGGTCTGAGAGAAGCTCCATGTTTCAAGAACCAACGCTTTAATGGAGTGCCTCACCTGTGAGTTTGATGTGTCCTTCTTCATCCAGAAGGATGCTAAAGCAAAGAAGAAAAATAAAGTTATTAGTAAAAGGCTGGTGTCCTAGAGCTGGTCAGAGATGCTCCAGAACTCCAGAGGAGGAACCTATCCATCCTTCCAACCCCTGTACTTTAAGCTCCATCACCACAAATGGGAGAAAGCAGCCCTCTTCTGTACACACTAAACTTCACACTGAACCAATGAACCACACAGATTACATCAACTTTGATCCCTCCCATGTCTCAGGTAAGAATAACCCAGCCATGCAGCTGCTGTGTGTCTCCTCAGAGGCCCTTTTCCTCCAAAGGCTCTCAGCTGCTTAAAGCTGGAGCCCGGCACTGGCTGAGGATTAATGCTCAGACATGTGGTGCACACATGCTGCCTCCACAGTGCTCCTGGCTCTAACTGCTGGTGTGAGGAGCAAGAGCCTTACTGATCTGCTCTGCTGCCTTCCATCTGCTTGGCCCAAGGCATTATTTCATGGAAGAAGGCTGTGCTGTGCTATGACTGCAGGCTGAGGACTGAACACAGATCTGTACCACACGTACTTCTCCGGTTTGAGGTCTCTGTATATGATTCCCAGGCTGTGCAAATGGTCAAGTCCAAGAGCAAGCTCTGCTAGGTAGAACTTCACATCCTCTTCTGTGAACATGACCTGCAGGAAGGGACGGGGGTTATAATCCTGGGAACATGACAAGCAACACCCTTCACACCCATGTTGCTTCCTCGTGCCTTTTTAAATGTAAGTTTCCCAGGCTTTTCCAGGGTACAGGGCTCCTGACATCCCTCCTTTGGGCTAGCAGCAGGTTGGAGGCTCCTTCCAACTCTCTCAAGGACTTTCTGAGGGTCAGTCATTCCTCCAGGCAATTAACACAGAAACCTCAGCAACCCACCAAGATGCCATAGTATACCCACCTCTTTGGAAAGCCGAGTGAAAAGGTCACCTCCTCGGAGGAAATCCAAGATGAGATACAGCTTCCCCTCTGTCTGGAATGCTGAAACACAAGCCAGAGCAGGAATCAGACCTCTCCACTGAGGGAAAGCTCGATGGTGTGACATTAGTCTCTTAAATCCCGATGGCTTCAGTTGTGCAAATGCCCTGCATTGTTAGTAGCTTAAATACAAGTAGGGTAACTATGTGAGGTAGATCGGATCTCCCACCCATGATGGATGCAATCCCCTGGCACTGCAGAAAAGCATCATTTTCTGTGGGATTTGTTCCCTTTCAGCCACTGATGCCCTGCTGGAAGGGCTGTTTCTCAAGCAATACAATGGTCAATTTATAGGGGCAGAAGCTGTCTTCAGCTTCCTCAGAGTCAGAGTGTTCATCCTGCCATGCTCTGACTTGACCAGTTAACTCTGCTTTCTCAGTTTCTCCTGAATTAATGTTTTAATCCCAAGGTTTTGATGTTTAAACCTCTTCTCCTTGGTGCCCCATTCAAGGGTAAACACAAGACCAAAGGCCTTTCCAAGGAAGGATTTGTTTTAAGGGGATTGTGAAGGCTCCAGCACAGCACAGCCATTGAGGGACATGGACTGACGCAGGCTCTGCCACTTGCGGGTGCCCAGAACGTGCTGGGGACCATGGCAGGCACACCTGTCCCAGCCAGCCCTGCACTCACCATAGTGCAGCTTCACCACAAAGGGATGGTTTACATCAGCTAGGATGTCCCTTTCTATCTTTGTCCTTACACGATCACGCACTGTGGGAAAAGAGAAGAACAGTTCAAACGCTGGGGAAAGCACAGAGCCCGGATGTCAGCCTCACCCTTAGCCCTAAGCCTTCTGGGACCAGGCAGCTGGAGCCAGATTTTTCCAATCTCCATCACCCCAAGGCCAGCAGTGACTGCTGGTGACATTTTCGCAGTGTAATTTCCCATGAAGCAATAGGACGACGCAGTAAGGCTCCCCTACCTTTCAGTGTTGCCTTTTTGAGCACTTTCATGGCATAGAGGTGGTTGCTGTCTGGTGGTGTTATTTTTCTTACCAAGAAAACCTGAGGCAGAAGAGCACAAGAGCTGTTTTTAGACAGCTTCATATGTCCTCTATTCATTGCAACAAAGCTGCTGCTGCACATGCACAGCACCACTGCTGCACCAGCCCTCGCCGTGCTGGTGGCTGACTGACACGAAGTTGAAGACTTAACATGGGAGCAGATGGTCTGCAAGAGACCTGGGTTATTTGCACTTTGAAACAGACACAAATTACAGGCTACTTCCTTCCCCCTTCATAGAAGGGAAACAGCAAATGGGCCAAACCCAGTCCCTGGCACACAACATCACCGTGAGAAGAGAGGCATGCCCCAGCCCTCTGCCCCATACAGCACTGCATGCTTCTTTCCTCCTGACCAGATGCATAAAGACCCCCAGGGCAGTGCTGACACACTGACTTTGATGAAAGGCATCTCCTCAGCTGCCCTTCAAATTAGAAGCAGCCAGTTGCTAAGCGAGCATATCAGATTCTCACCGGATGTGATCCGGTGAGAATCAGGAAAGAGGTTATGCTGGGGACAGTCCCTTTGTCAGCTCTTCTTTCAACACCACTTATCTGCGTGACACGCAGGAAGGACTAAGCTCACCTTGCCAAAAGAGCCCTGTCCCAGAACCTTCAGAAGCTCAAACTGCGAAGGGTCGGCCTTCTCAGAGCCCTCCTTCACATGGTGAGTGATGTTGATTTCCTTCACAACGCCTTCGCCCTGCAAAAGAGGGGACATGGTTGGCTGTGGATATACTAAACAAGGGGAAAAAGGTCTTACTGAGTCAAGGAACAAGGACTGCAGCTGCAGACTCACAGGAACCACATCTGAGAGAGCCATAATGGCTGGTGCATGTCACAGCTATCTCCTGGCCTCAACATCTGGAACAAAGCGGTCCCCAGTGGGCTTCCACCGGGTAGCACCATTACATCCCCACACTCTCCCCAGCACCAGAGGTGTTGCATTCCTTTGAACTGCATTTCAGATGAGTGCTTGAAAGCACCTTCCTTTTTAAGGCACTGGTGGCAAAAACAGGAGTGTTTATGCCACTAAAAATCCCACAACACAAAAATACTGTGGTGTTGTCAAAACATGGCCAGGGCTGGCAAAAATCAGACATGTTGGAGCCCATCTGCTCGGCAATCTGAGCAACTCTGCAACATAAGCCTTGGTGCATCTTCAGCACATACAGATGATGCTTTTAACAGACTCAAGCCTTCAGAAAGATTGAGGGGAAGCCAAGGTCTCTGGCACATGTTTTGTTTAAAACACATTCTTTTACTAGTTCCTAGTTAGATTTCCCCGTTGCCGAGTAGGGGGTGAGAAAATCAGACTTTGTTTTCCAGAGCTACTCAGATACTCACTCCGGAACCCACCTAATCAAAGCTTTTAGAAAACAACAGGAACTGAGCTGCAGGCTCTGCCTCCTTCACACACCGAGCTCCCACCCTCGCTCCTCCTCGCAGGGCACACGGATGTGGTTGCTGCCTGCAGCACAACATTGAGCACCCTTCCTTTCCCACTCCTGTGCTTGGCTTTTCTCTACGTAAGGTAGGGCTTTGCTCCGTGTCTATTGGTGGCTTTGCTCTCTTGAGATCCTGTGATGTCCAGATACTCAGATCTGGCGGAGAGACCCACACACAGTACAGCCTGAGCACATGGAGAGGGTGGTGAAACAGAAGCTACCCCTGTGTCACAGAATCATAGAGCCATTAAAGATCGGAAAAGACCTCTAAGATCATCTAGTCCAAGAGTGAACCCCTCCCCATGCCCACTCATAGAATCATAAAGGTTGGAAACAGCCTCTAAAACCACCGTGTCCAAACACCAACTCATCCCCTCCATGCCCACTAAGCAAATCGCGGTGAGCACAGCCAAGAAAGATCTTACAACCTCTACAGCAACAAGGGATCACATTCCATGTGATCTCTCAGCTTAAATCAGCCATCTTACACCTCTAAGTTTTGTTTGGAGGCTTTGCCCACGGCAGACAGCTGTTGGTCAGGGACAGCTTCCCATCTCCAGCCAACAGTTGGCCCACAGGTCTCCACAGCTGTCCTTAATCCAGGTGCCAATGTGGGCTGTGTGGGGTCACATGAACCATTAGGCGCAATAAAACAAACACGCTGAAGGCTGGCTGCATCACAAAGGGGCTGTCTGCAGGCTGCTGGGCTCCTTCCCTCCCTCCTGCCATCTTTGTGAAAACTCAAGAGAAACCAAGCCTACATGTCGCTGCCATGTATTTCACCCTGCAGCTTCACACACTTTTGCAGAGAGGAACATTCAAAACAAACACTATGTCTATGTCTAAGACACCTCCTCATACCACAGCTGTGGGAACTCTTTGTCTTGGCCAGTGACAAGGCCCACTGCGTTGAGCTGTGAAGGGTCTCTGCAGCCCAAGCTGCAGCTCATGGCATCCTCCAGCAACCTGCAGCTCTGAGAGCAGGTCCTGCACCACAACACATCTCCAGCACAACAGCCGCTGAGCTGCGACACCAACAGCTTTCATTGCACCACGAAGAGTTTCTTACAATGGCACCACGAGGCAAACCACCCCACAAGGAACAAAGACAAAAGCAAACCAGAACATTCATCTGAAGCATTGGCCCACCAGGATGAGCAGCAGGCAACACAACCTACGTACTGACCGGGCTGGGGAGCGGGCTGGGGGCTGGCAGCTGCAGGCTGCAGGGCTTCGCTCGGTGCTTCCTGTGCAGCCACAGCGTGAGGAAGGTGCAGATGCGGGGCAGCTTGGGGTCCCTCTCCATTCTCCCATCCCGCTCAACATCACAGAGTCCCAGTGATGATCACTTCGGGGAGCTCCTGGAGCCGGGGAGGCTCCGACATGGGCACATGGACAGCAGCGCACGGCCGCACTGGAGGAGATGCAGGTGGTTAAAGCCTGCTGGCAGATGTGAGCGGAGATGAGCGATTTGGTCACACGGAGGCAGGTTCGTGCTCCTTGGCGGCGCTTGTGGTTGGGGCTTTTTTTTTGTTGTTGTTGTTTTGCTTTTTTTTTAAAAAAAATCTCACAGCTCTGTGTTCACATTTGATTTCCCTTCCCTGGCTCAGAAAAGATGCTCTCTGACAGAAAAAGCGCGTGGTGTAGGTCAAAGTCTGACTTCCATCTAGCAGCATGTGCCATGCTCACACTTTGGGTATTTCCACAACAGGGGAATATGCTGATAAGCCTCTTTCTCTTTTAAAAGGAAGAGAAAAATGAATGAAGCCCCATGCAGAAGCCTGGCAGCACTTCTGCTGGCTCTCCCACAGGGATGATGGTCGCCCTCAGTGGGATGTGGTGGGCACCAAGCCAATGGCAAACCCTCTGCCATCATCGGGGTTTACACCTACCCCTTCATTTTTATTTCAAGCCCAATCCTTTTTGCTTCATTCCCCCTCCAACTGCATGTTTCCCTTTGACCTTTTCATGGGGTCAAGACAGATGTCTTCTGCAGCAGCACCCCCAGAGCGTAGGTAATAAAGAAACCCCTTGAGATGAGTACAATGACACCCACACACCTTTGCAATTAGAAATAACCCTGTGTCGGTGTTGACTTCTGAATTTCTGCAGAACACAGCCTGAAAAGGGAACTCAGAGAGCCCATTTATGACTGTCCTGCCTTCTCCACCCCTGTACCTTGCTCTTTGATAACCAATAACGAAAGAATCAAATGACTGAATGCAAGCAAGCCCCAGCTCTGCTGGCAGAGCCTCAGCACGTGGTGATGATGCCCAAAGCAAGGGGCTGGAGGCAGCTGCTCCACAGGAGCCCTCTGGAGCCTCAATTCCTTCTGACACTTCCTTTGCTCTGCAGGGACACAGACAAGCAATGCCACTTCCAAGGAAGCTCTGTATCACCACAGAAGCTGCAGTAACAGCTCTCTGCAGATGCACCTGGAGCTATTTAGATCTGATAAATTTTGTTCCGACCACGACAACGTTACGTGTTGGGTTACCACCACTCAGTGCCCTGAAGAAGCCACCTTATGTCCACACAGCTCAACAGCAGAGCCATGCAAGCTGACAAGATCAGAACATGGACGGAGACAAGAACAAAAGCACGTAAAGGGGTTTGGTGTGCGCAGGAAGGAGGAGGAGGATGAAGTCGAGTCTGGGATGTCACATGAGCAAGTGACTAAGTGCTGTCTGCTCCACGAGCACTTCCACTGAGCAGAGACAGGTCTGTAGGTAAATGCTGCAAGGCAGGGACGGTGCTGGGGTCCCTGAAAGCAGCGCTTCCCCCTCACGCATGCTGTCATGGAACAAATGCCATTAAGTGCACCGCTCTCCCAGAGGCTCTCTTACCTTGTCTGCTGAGTCCACTAGATCTTTCTCTACCCAAGTGATGTCTGACTTTGCCTGCGGAACAATAAATAAGTGTCAGCACAAAGGGTCTGCAATACTCTGCTAAAGCTTTCCCAGCAAACTCGTTTAGCAGGAGGGCAAGCTGCCTGCAGCCCCTGGTCACATCCCACTACATGCCCTGATCTAGTGGTGGTTCCAGGACAGCAGGAGGAGCCAGCTGCTGCTGGAGCCCTGGACAGACTCTGACAGGCACTGGAGAAGGACACATAGTGCTGGCAATGGGACCCATGCGTTGCCCATGATCCAGAGCTCTGCTGCCAAAGAGGGAGGCCCAGCACTCCTGAAGTAGCCAGGGGAACACGTCCAAAGGCTGAACCTCACTGCATCCCTCCAGGGCAGGGCAGGGCAAGCCCGGCACAGGCCTGAGCAGCAGTAGAGATATTGGTGTACACTTTGGGACCAGATGCAATCCTATGAAACCTTACAGAGAAACTAAGGAACATTTAAAGGGAGCTTAGAAAAGAAGTGCTTCTTGGCTAGGGTATGGCTCGTTCTCCTCCTAAGAACTCAGACAGGGAAGAAGTTTCGGATGGACAGAGCTGAGATCCTGAAATCTTCTTGGTTTTTATGAGTGCATGTAGATATGCTGTCACAAAGGTGCTCTTTGGTTTGGTTTTGAGAGAACGAGCTGAAGCTCAGATACAAACAAACAAACAAACAAACAAACAAACAAAAAAACCAAAGCCCACTCAAAAAAAAATCAGATCAGAAAAATCCAATCATATTTGAAATGTTTCCCCCAGGTCCAAGCCTTCAGCCCATGGGTCTGTGCAGGAGAGCCCTTAGGAGCTCCTGCTGCTCCTCCAGCAGGACAGAAAGCAGCACAGGAGCGCCAGCTGGGAGAGGAAAGGTGAGCCCTACAGAAAACAGAAAAGGAGGTCCAGCAAAGCTGCGGATCGGCGCTCAGAACTGACAGACTGAAGGTCCGGAAGGACTGAATCACATCGGAGGGGCCCTTTGTTCACCTCTTCCCCTTCCTCACTCGCTGCATCTCCCAGGGGGTGTGGGGAAGGGCTGTCCCACCCCGACACCCTCCGCCAGGCATGGACCCATTGCACAAGCGCAGGTCCTGTGGTCCCACCCCACCAGCACAACAGCAGCCATCTCCTGCCCGCAGCCCCAGGGGAGGCCATTTTGCAAATTCCTGCACGCTGGGGAAATCACCTCCACGCTCCTGGAAAGGAAAAGCGCAGCCATGCGCGCCCGGCAGCTCTGAGCGCAGGAAGTCGCAGAAGTCGGAGCAGGAGATGACTGCTGGTGAACATCCCAGCACAGATGGCTCATCCCATGCCAGGGCTGGGGGCACGCGCCACTCCAAATACAAAATCCGAGTCCTCCTTCCCACTTTCCCCTTTCTGAAGAAAGCTTTTGCGAACCAGAAGCCAAGAGACAGGTTTGTTTTTGCTTGCGTTTTGTCACTTTGACGGTTGAGACAGTCACATTGAAATGCAAGAAAAAAACTGCAAGAGCTAGAAGCAGATTATGCTTCTGGCATTTTGCTTCCTATTCATCAACAACTAACCAGAAGCTGTCGTAATTTCTGTTGCTTCACACATGCTCCGGTCCCCAAATTCTGGCAGCACCTAGGAAAGACACTTCTAGGAAAGCAGTTTTACCATCAGAAATGCCTTTTGCGAGAGAGAAGTTGCTAATGAAGACAGGATGAGGGCTGCCTCTCTGCAAGCAGGAGGTTCCCCGCTCCTCCCTGCATCCTGCAGAGCAGACAACACAGGGCTGTGCACAGCAGATACCTCAGAGCTAGACACTTGCCTCCTGGATCCTCGGCTTGCTGCGGAAGAGGAGCCTCAACATCTCCAACGCTTTAGGCTGCTATTCTCCCATAGTTTGCGAGCTGGCTTCTGAACTCAGAGCTCTCTGCAGCACCCAGACTGCCACGAGAACCCCAAGTAGTAGTTACGTCACTGGGATGTATTTTGGGAGTTTTCGCTGAAAGGAAACTGCGGTTTCATATGGGGAAATTGCATCGTGTGGCCATGGCTGCACAGCACCACCAAGTCAGCGCGAACACCAGATGACTTCTGGGTGCTCAAACATGGCTCTTTCCACCAGCAAATCTCAGCAGGATTTCCAAGAGGACACATACTGGGGTCCCACATCACAGACAGAGCGATGTGAGGCAGCACATAGCAGCTGGGCCCCTTCAACTCTTCCCTAAAGTTACACTGCCCTTCTTCTGAGCGACACAAACGCTGTTTCCAGGATCAGTCCCCCAGTGCTGGAATGCAGCTCTCCAGGCAAGGGGTCAGAAGGAGCTGTTTTCTGCACCTTCCATTGGTTTGTTCCTGCCCCATGCTGGAGTCTCAGCTCGGCCACCTGCATCCTGCTGCATCAGGGCTTTTAGAAACCACTGTGAGGCCCCACGTGAGCCCTGCACACTGACATCTGGTGAGCATTGTGCAATGCTGCCTTCTGGCCTGGGGTCAGCTCCTGCACCACGACACTGCTCTCCGACATGGAGATGTCCTGACACAGAAAGGAGGCGAGGAGATGGGAACTGGGAACGCTCATGTTGGGCAGTGCAGCCATGGGCCATGGAGGGGCTGCAGGAAGGCTTCAGTCCTATGGCTCTGAGCCAATCCTCTCCCAGTGTCTGCTTGTAAGGAAAAAAATCAAGCCACGTACATACTCCTAGCTCCCTTTAAGAGGCCATCTGCATTTCATCTATGCAAAGTAGATGCCCTATATGGCTTCTGAAGTTACCCAGCTGCTTCACCAGTATCGCTGCCATGGCATTCGCAGGAACATGCAGTACAGCACACAACCATGGGATGGGCAGGAGAAAGCCAGGCTGAGCCAACCTTCCCATATCACACTTCCAGAAGATCTGAGTTTGACACCTGGGGAGATCTCAGGTGCCTGTAAACCTTATTCCATATCAGGTACGTGGTGCGCCCACTGCAGAGCTTGGGGCAAATGCGAAGTAGGAGGTGCACAGGAAACAAATGCACTTTTTGCTGCTGTGAAGACTGAAGAGGCAGCGGCAGCTCTGTCTGGAGCTGTTTTTATCTTCTATTAATTTATTTTTTTTAAAGTGGTGGTTCTCAAAAAGGGGAACTTACAAAGCAACCTCACCAGCCACTGCCTCCCCTCATGCACGGACCTTATTTGGGCAAGACTGATGGCTGCTCTGGTGTGCAAGCAGAGAACTGAGCAGAATCACATCTGTGTGTCTCTGCTTCTCCAGTGGGTGCCCCCCAGGAGCTCCTGGGAGCAGTCAGGAACGTTCCCTGCCCTAGGAACCCTACCAGGCGTCCATCCCTGCTGCAAGCCAAGGGCTGTTCTCTGCACACCGTCAGCACCGGGGACAGGCTGCCAGGGGCTGAGGAGGAACCAAGAGAAGGAGCGTGGCCACAAACACACTCGGCCCTTGAGGCAGAAGCCATTTTGATGCAAGAGGAAGCAACAAGTTGGTCACATTGCTGAGGATTGTAGCACACTGTCTTGCTGCCTACCAGCTCCTGGGAAGGTGAGGGGGGTGATGCTGCTTTCCTGCAGAGGGAAGTGCCCCCCAACACTTCCCAGTATGCCTGCAGTCACTTCAAGCCCTGCTGGGAGCAGTGGAATGTCACCACGTACCCACACAGTGCCCTGTGTGGCATAGCCATCATGTCAACCCCGCACCTCCTTTTGCCCTTAGCAGCAACAATAATTCGAAACCACAAGCAGGTTTAAAACCCTTGTGCCCTAGAGCTGCTCTCTTAGAATCACAGAATCATTGAGGTTGGAAAAGATCCCTAATATCACCTCGTCCATCGGTCCATCACCATGCCCACTGACCACATCCCCCAGTGTCACATCAGAAGCCCTGGTGTTTGGAATCGTATTTGTCACTTAACACATTAGCTCTTGCCACAGAACCACACACGCCAGGCACCACAGCATCCTGGCAGTGCTGCACTGCTCTGCACGCCAACATCACGTTAATTTGGTCACCCTTCGGAAAAACTTCACTGCCATCCTGAGTTTTCCCCCAAGGAGGTTACAAGCAAATCCCTAAGTGAGAATACAAAGCACAGCAGTTCACTTTTACCCCGTTTGGTATTTAGAAGGACCAGTTCCACCCGTGGGTTTCTTTTGGTTTTGTTTTATGGGCGCTTTCTTTAAGCAGAGCAAAAGTTCACTTCTTTTGTGTGCCAGAAAATGACCCCCACCTTCTCCTGTGGAGGTGGAGGGAGCTGTAGCAGGAAGGAAATTCTGCAAAATCCTGGAGGACACAAATAGATGTTGGTGTTCCTGGGCGGTGAGAGGAGCAGCAGGGACAGTGTGGGACCTCCAGCAGGGCATGGGGCAGCAGGTCCCAGGGGTACGGCATGGGCTGTCCCGTGCCGTTGTCTTCTCTCACTGCCACGTCCCACTGCGGGATGTGGAGGGAGGAAGGCAGCAGGCTCCCCGGGGCCAGCTGGGCACACTCCAGCAGGTGGCACTCGGAGCTTCTGCAAAGTCCTGAACGAGCAGAAAGGGCTTTTATTTTGTAACCACCCGTGGAACAGACGGCACCCCGAAATGGGGGGTTATGAACTGATAAAGGGATGAAGCCTGAGGCTGAAGAAAGGAAGGGGTAGAAATTGGCCACGGCAAGGCAAGCCGTGCTCTGTAACATCCGTGTGCATCTGCTCGGCTGGTACCTGACTCACTGGAGCAGGAGCACCAAAACATTGGCCCATTGCCATGTTTTTATAAATGCAGAACGTTACCTTAGGAACCAGCACTGAGGCACGACCCGGGTGTGCTGTACAGCCACGCTGCCCTCACACAAAACGCACCGGCTCTTTCTGGCCGAATCTGAGAACACAGCACTGCTTTCATCACGAGAACTGTTTGCTGCCCCTGGAGCTGCCGTGGGATGTGGAAAATATTCTATTGCATTGATGCGGGAATTCCACACTCCTCCCACCACACAGCCTGCAAGGAGTTTTCTCCTTGCAAGATGTGCAAGAAGACAGCACATTCTCAAACTGCTCTCTTAAAGGAGCTTCTTTTCCCCACTGTGCTTGCAGAGCCCCGAGCATCGCTCTGCCCGCACACACACCCAGCACAGAGCCAACCCGGCTCAGTGCACTGCGCGCCGACATTGCCTCCCCATGTATGCACACCCGATACACTGCTACCAGCCCAGAGCAGTGCAATGAAACACACCGCTTCTGACAGCGAGGAAACCAATAGCACCCCATCTCAGAGCACTGACAGAGCACAGCACAGAACGATTCTGTTCAGCCAGTTCAGTATTGCCAGACCTGCATCAGAAGCTGTGCTGCTTTCAAGTACAAACAAGGGATAAGCACTCTCATTTTTGGTACCTGAAGGTGAGAAGGACTTTTCTCACAAGGCTGAAAGTTCATTCCTTTGAACTCTGGTGGGCCGATGGATGACACGAGTTTCCTCGTGTAATATGGCAAAAGACGTTTTGTGTATTTTTTTTCCGTTTTTTTTTTTCCAGTAAAAGAGGCTTCTGGGAGACGGACCTTGCAGCAATTTCTATTAATCAATGACGTGGATGGAAATGGAAGAGGAGAAAGCAGAGCAGAGTTCTGATGGGTCAGACATCGATGTGCGGGACGGCCATTCCAGCTCTGCCTTCCCCACTCTGCACTCCTGCACACTGACCCCTCTTCAGTTATTCATTAGAGCCTGCAGCTCATCAGAGAGGCTCTGCTCCTCAAGCAGGCATTTTGTTGCTGTGTTTTTAAGGAGCTCAGACACTTGCTGTTAACCACCACAGCCTGGCCCCGCTGAGGACGAAAAGCTGTTGGGCACTGTATTGAAAACAAAACCACTCGATGACTTCAGCTGGCAACACAGAGCAGCCAGCTCGCCCCAGAGCTTCGCCACTGCCAGGCTGAAAGGCTGCATGTGGAAAGATGCAGTAACTGCAGCCAGGCCAGGAGGTTTTCCAGGCAGTGCTGTGCTGTCCTGCACCCAGGGCTCGGGGACCCAACCAGCAAGAGCATGCTCTGCTATGCAGCTGGAAGCAACAAGCAGGGGCACTGGGCAGAGACTGCCTTTGCTGAGATACCTGTCTCTTCCCACACTCAGCAACTTTCTAACTCTTGCAGAAAACAGCAGCAGCTGTGCAAACACAGCAGGTCGCTGCTTCAAAGAAGAGCACTCCGTTTGTTTGTTTTAAAACCCTTCCCTTTGAGAGGCTGCGATCGGAGACCGTGCTGACGAGGATCGCTCTGCCGCCCTCCCGTTGGTGCTCAGCCTGGAGCTGGAGGTACCTGCAGTGCTGAACGCATAGCCTGGGCAGTGCGGGCTTCTGGAGGGCACAGCCATGACCAGGCACCAATGCACTACGCTGCAGAGGAGCACCCTGTGCTTGGCACGACAGCAGCTCTCTGCTCCTGTCTCAAAGGTCTCTTTTATGGTGTAAAGCAGAGCTGGAAGAGGTAACTCATTCACCTCCCCAGGTTTCACTGCATGCTGTGATTATCACCCAAGAACAAACTGCTCAGTGCTCCCAGTGCTACCTCCAGAGAGAGTGGGCACACTCAGCGCTGCAAATCCACTCCTCTGCTCTTCATTATGAAGTGATTTCAGTAATTGGGTGTTGTACTTTCATGTACAATTCCTCACACTCGGCACCTTCAGGGAGCACGTGCTCAGCCCTCAGCCAAGCTGGCTGTAAAATCCCAATGACGACAGGTTCTGTTTTTCCACTCAATTCAAGCCCTCTGTTGCCATTCCTCAGCTGAACAAGGACCAATTCTCAGCCTACCTGACAATTAAATCTAGGGAACATAGGAGAGAATGAGGTTTGGTCCCTGGAGAGCGGCACATGGGCACTGGCAATTAGCTCCTGGCACAGAACAGCCCTGGGAGCAAAGCAGAGACCTTGGGCTGTGCTGGGGAAGTTGCACTGAAACTGCGTCAAGGGCACTGCTGATGGCTGAAAGCCAACACCAAATTGTTTGAACACCACCACTAACGGGGAGAAAAGCAAAAAGCAGACACAGTTGCACCCATCTCGTCCAAAGTTCTGCTCAGTGCAGTTGGATCAGCAGTCCGGTTCTAGGGATGCTGCCAGGACTGCTTGGCAGACTACGAATTCTTACAGTGGGAACAGCCAGATAAGCAAGGATTCAGGCATTAGCAATTTAAGACCGTGTTTGTTGTCAGGTGAGGGTTTGGCTTGGAAATCCCGGTGCCACACAGCTGGAATGCTGATGGGATGGCTCTGACCATGTGAGGAGAGGCAGTCACTCCGGATAATGCTCTGCACAACCTGTAGGATCTTGCAGGCATTTCCAAGATACTCAGATAAACACAGCACGGTACACTGCTTGCAGGGACTTGCGCACCGCGGCTGTTCTCAAAAGGTGGGAATCCACACAGGAATAGAAGCCAGGAGTTGTGAAATGCCCCAGCTGTCCTTGGAAGGAGGCTGAGGGCTGCCTGACTGTTCCCAGACCACAGGCAGCTGAACCCACACCTCCTCTCCCTACATCTGCTGCAATAGTTCCGCTGTGCTTCATTCCCATAGGCCACAGTTCACAACAGCAGGTGGAATGGGAGGGAGAAGGTGGAGGTGTTAGAGCCCCGTGCTGCCAGCTGCCAAATTCTCAACACTTTTGAGGAACCCTTGGATTTCCTCTTTGTTGAGGTTTCTTTGGTTCTTGCCCAAGCAGATAAAGGTTTTGCTTCTGGCAGCATCCTGCTGATGGGGACAGAGGGAGGGATGGCACTTTGTGTGGGCGTTGAGGAATCGCCGCTGTCGCTGCTTCCAGCTATTTTTAGCAGAGATCACAGAATGAGCCACAAAAGGATGAAAGCATAAACTCAACATGCAGTGCCTCCTGTCCCCCAGCTCGAGAAGGGCAGCAGCAGAGCTGGAACAGAGGGGAACGGGAGAGACCCTGAGCAGCTTTCCACTCACAGACACACAGCTTTGGGTGTTTGCTGCTGCTTTCTTCTCCTTCTTTAGTCCTTGCCGTAGGTAAAAGGAGGCAGTGCCACAATCTGCTGCTGACGTTGCCTCCCAAGCAGACAGAAAAACAGAGATATTGAGTTTGCTGCCTGCTCACTTCTCCCTCCGGAGCGCCGGAGCTGGTGCAGAGTGCCAGGGTTAAGTATAAGGTATGTGTTTATAGCAGGGATTTGTCTTCATGCCTGTAGAACGTACACCTTGTACAAACTTGGAAAACGCACCAGAGGTTATTTCAGGAGGGCTCTGCAGGTTTAAAAATGACTGAAAATGGGATTGTCGGCACAGCATACAGACACAGCGCTGCAGCAGAGGGCAAAGAAGGACGCCGGCACCCACGGTACCAGGAGGGCAGTTCAGCCAAGTGCTTGATGATCGAAGAGGCAAAGCCTCAAGCCTTAGAAGCCCAGCTGGAATCCAACCACACGAGACAGATATTCTCTTCCATGCCAGAGATGTGGGCATGGCGAAAAACTGTATAATCATTGTCTCAGGGGAGAGGAGCGTGCAGTGTCGTTGACCTGAGCTCATCTCACCCATGCCAGCTTTCCCATGGTGCCAGCCCATCAGCCAGCCCAGAGGGGCAGAACAGGTAACTGAGATGCAACAGCAGTGCTGGAAGTTCAGTGTAAGTTTCTGGAAAGGGATGAGCTGAGAAGCAGCTGATTGGATTCAGCTTAAATTTCTTTTACTAAATGTGTAACAGTGACCAACTGGGAAAGCATTGCCATAACCCTCCAGAGCCCTTAGCACGAACAACAGACCGGGGGTGCTCGCTGTTTGAGGAGCAGGACAACCTCCAGACAATCCATGCAGCAAGGGCTCCCAAGCCAAAGCAAACACGTGGTGTCACCCCCCATAGCTACAGCATGTGTGCATCAGAAAAGGAAATCCTGAAGGACTTGTGCTTTTGAGGCACTGAAATGACCTGAAATGCTCCAGCAATTCTCACCTGAGCCCTCTGCTCCAGCTGCTGTTCACGGCAGTGCTTCAGGATGGCCCAGGTGAGTTTGGATAATCGAAGGGATGGGGAAAAAGAGGGTCTGCCTGCTCTCTTTCCCCACCCTGGCCCCCCATGCTCACGCACGCACTCATCCAGATTACAAAGCAGCAGTTTACAGGATTTAAAAATAGCTGTCCTCAGCCCATTCACCCGCCAGCACACACCGCATGCAGCTCAGAGTGACGGTGATGGGCTCGGCCCCACCGCGGCTTTACCTTGCACGGAGGGTTCCCGCCTTCCTCTGGAGCAGCCTGCCCATTCTGCAAAGGAAGAGAACCCGCTGTTAGCACACGCCAGGCACCGGCACTGCCTCTGAGAGCATTTCAAATGGGACAAACTGGGGGTGCCACTTTCAGACGGGGTACGGAGCGCTCTCCACGCATCCACAGGATGCAGCAAAGGATGAGGCACGGATAGTAAAGCGGTGCCAGAGAGCGGTTTGCAGCCTCACAGCCATTTTGCTCTACACCGGTTTTAATGGGAACTTTTATCGGTTATTTATTACCACCTCACAGCTGATAACGCTCCTTCCCTGGAGAAGCAATGGGACATCAACCTGACATCTGCCTTAGGAGCACGAGTGTTTGCAGCTGGTGACCAGAGTGAAGGAACAGCGCTGCCGTGAAGGCTCAGAGAAGCACAGCCGCAGTGTTTACATGGAGCTATTGGTGCCATCAGCACAGAGAATATCTAAGGAGTGAAGTAAGATTTTGTGTTTATGTATATCTTCCACGAAGAGCTGAAGGGAGCCAGACTTGGAAACACGCTCATGTTTACTGGCTCAGCTGTCACCCATCAACAATTATTAAGTCATTGCTAATCAAAACCATAGCACTGGGAGAGCTGTTTATGTCCAAGGCAGTTCGAGTCCCACGAGGAGCAGAACCTTCGTGCCAGACAGAGCAGTGTGTGGCACTCTGCTGAGAGCAGATCCACGTGTCAGCAGAGCGATGGTCTCAGAGATGCAGCCCTAATGTGACTGCCACGTTCTCCAGCTGATGTTGGGCAGACTGGGGAGAGCTGCAGTGTTTGGAGCCAAGTGCTCTCCTTCTACCCCAGAGAAAAAGCAGATCCTTTATGTCCTCATATGGGATTCGAGAGCCGTTTGGGAGCACCTAGGATGGAAGGGCAGCCTGGCAGCGGGGCACGATGCTCGAGGAACAGCTCCACATGTGAGGAGGGGATGTAAAGCACTGCACACACTGCTCTCAGAACTTTTCTTAATGGCACACAGAGAAGCGCACTGAAAAGGAAGTGCGCTCGGTTGCGTAACTGCCAGCCTGGCTGAACTTGGAGATATTTCTCTTAGGACATCTTGCAATTTAAATCCCTTTAATTCCACATAATCTGAAGCACGGGGAGGAGCAACTTACAGAACAGGGCACTGCTGCTCCGATACGTAAGGAGGACAAGTGTCAGGGCGGGCGGCACCTCGTGGGCTGTGCGCTGCTGTCAGTGCTGCCAGCACACATCGCCCCGCGGCGCCGGGAAAACAGCCATCTCCAGCTTTTCCCTCCTGAATTCCCCACACACGAGGAGTCAGTGCTCAAAGTGTATCATGGACAGAAGTCTCTCTGCTTCCTCCCCTATCTTTGATCGCCACTGTCTTCATTTTTCAGCTAAGATGTGTGCAGAAGAAGATAGTTACTCGCGGATAGCTTCTGCTCAATAAGGGATGAGCAGATGCATATATATAGGCAAAAATAATTAGCTTAAGTGGTTGGGTTTGTCGTAATCCCACGTCAGCTGTGTTGCTCTGTGTTTATGTAACATGACAAGAGTTTAAAGGCAAGCACAGCCGTGATGGCAGCTCCCATCGCTATGGTGATGCAGTCATTCAGCTCTGTTCCACCACTGATGCTCTGCCCCACATGGGTTGTTCTACCACATAAGCAATATTCCGAATAGGCAGAAGAAAGAGCAGGGAAAAAAGAATAAAAGAAATGAATGAAATCATAGAATGGCCTGGGTTGAAAAGGAGTGCTCATCCAGTTTCAACAGTGCTCATCTCGTTCCAACCCCCTGCTATGTGCAGGGTGGCCAACCAGCAGCCCAGGCTGCCCAGAGCCACATCCAGCCTGGCCTTGAATGCCTGCAGGGATGGGGCATCCACAGCCTCCTTGGGCAACCTGTTCAGTGCGTCACCACCCTCCGGGTGAACAACTTCCTCCTAA
>PPHD01004661.1:0-28078 GCA_002909625.1 Bambusicola thoracicus | reverse complement strand
AACTTAATACATGTCTGCAATGAACACCATGTGCCTTACAGCAGGACGAGTGAAGGGGCTTTGATTGTAAAGTTCAGATATTAGAGCAGCAGTATGTGCTGCTCCAGTTCTGTTTTGAAGTATTTCATTGGTTGGTTGGGCATGTTCCCTGAGGGTTGTGATGAGGGTGGATATTTTCTGTTGAGGACACAGATTCAGGATGGTGAGTTGTATACAAAGTTATTTAGGAATTAGGCCTTGCCAATAGAAAGAACTTAAATGCTCAGTTAGCAAAGTCCTCAAATGCACTCCGAGATTCAGATTTGCTGTAACTAACTCAAGAAAAAAAAAAGTCTTTCTGTGTTTTACTTCAGGCCAGTCTCTTTGCTTTGTAAGTTTTACAGTTATAATAAACATGAAATTGTACAATGAAATTCTCACAAAGCAGTATTTCACTGTAAAGAGAAGTGCTTTCTTCCTACTTACTCATCTGTTTCTGCATTCAGATTAGAGGCAATTAAAAGAACAAACTTGATTGCAGTATTTTTTTCCTCACTTGACTTTAATAAGCTTGTAATTTTTCTTGGATCACTGCCAAAGCTATTGCTATTTCAAATGGCAATTGGACATAAAAATCATATTCCAGTTTTTTTTTTTTAATCATCCATTTCATGACAATCTTCTAAGTAGAATTTTCATCTGTTTTTTTTTTGTTGTTGGTGGTGGTGGTAGTGGTGTTTTTTTGGGAGTGTGTATGTTTGTTTTTTTTTTTCTAGAAGTCTGTGGTTTGGACTGAGCTAAAAAAGAATTTTCCAAGATAGAAAATTATATCCTGTCATATCTCCATTTCAAAACCAGCCTCCTTCGCTTGAAGTGTTTGTATATAGATAGATAAAGACATGATCGTTGCTCCTGAGGTTGATTCCTATATATGAAGTGCTTGGTGAAAATTTGATGTAATAATCTCTCTCTCCTAATCGAAGTGTTTTCTGTGATCAACCAGATGCTACAAAAATTGTCATTACTCCGAAGAACCCCCAAGTGTTGAAATCACATTCAATTTTATTGAAATGTCAGTCTGAGTATGATTCACACTTGAAAAACAGCTTCAAATTATCCTGGAGGAAAGATGGATATGAACTGTCAGTCAGCAGCATACAAGACAGCAGGTAAGCAGGGAAGAACAAGTTTTCTTGAGCTTGGCTGAAATAATGCTGTATGGTGCTGGAGCAAAACTATTAATAAACATGAAACTTAATAGCTTGAAATGCAATTTTCTGTCTGTGAGAATTCTTCACTTGACAGATGAATAGATCTGCATTTTATATGTATGTAAATATACATGCATCTGTAGCCATGACTGGCAAATTATTTTATTTCTCTTGTTTTGCTATCATGGCAGAATGCCACGTAAATGTTGGTTTAACCCAAAAATAAAGCTCTAACCCTTTCGGGGTCAACTGGAGTTCTGTCTTTCCACTTCAGTTGAACTAGTATTTTCCCATAGTGTTTTATAGGTGGCCAAAGCAAGACTTTGTAATGTTAAAGTGAATAGAAAGCATATTTCTGGGATCGTATACAGTCAAATCAATGAGTTTTTCCTACATGAGTAGGGAAGTGCAATTGCAGGCTGAATTTTTGTCTACTCTTGTACTTCCACTGACTGTAATAGGATGGAGCTCAGTGTTTATTCTGTATGAAGGGTCCCACAGTGGGCTCTCAGATGTCTTTATTAATTAGCCATAGCAGAGGGATGATTTCCAAAACACTGCAGTATGGGAGAGGTGGAGGAGGGTCCTGCTGAGGCCTGGCAGGGTGGGGTGGTAGAGCCAGGGAAATGCCCAATCAGTTTCTAACCCAACAGAACCTAGGGGCCTGGGTCAATACCAAAATCTACATCACAGTAGATAATACAACTACAATTGCATTAAAATAAACAGACATAATGCGCAATTTTTATTCAAAATGTTCCTTTACTGAGCTTTCCCTGAGCAGTTTTTCAGTGAACAGTGTCAGTCTGTTACATGCACGTCTTGCAGATTTTAATTCTTCTATTTGCATGTGCCCTTCTTTTCCCTGTAGGATAATTATGGACATGGATACGCTGTTCATATCAAATGTGATGTTGGAGGACCAAGGCGTTTACACGTGTGTGGCTAGCACTTCTCTTGACAGTGTCACCGCCAAAACGCGGTTAATTGTTCTTGGTAAGCAGATATTTTCCTGGTATGCCTACAGATTGGTGCAATACTTTTGTTTATTTAGCTCTTTTACCCATTTCAGTTACCTCAGTGACCTAGATGGAACATGCCCCTCACTTCTTAACCTCGGTTAAGAATGTGCCATCTTTATATTTGCAGGAGTGGGAATTCTGAGGCAAGCGTTTGTTTTCTGTTTAGTCAGTCATCTCTAAGATGAGGGAGCTGTTCTCAGTTCAGGAATCACCCAGAGCTGTAGGAACTTGTCCAGGCTGAAAGTGTAATAGCATATTAGAAACGGCACTGCTTCTGCTTTGAACTTGTTGGTCAGTTCTTCACAGCATTCTACTGGAGGCTTCTGTGCTGATCATCGCTTGGACTGTGTTTTGAAGAAGGAACACATAAGGGCGATGTTTAAATGTCCAACTCTCTTGAAGAGCAGTTAAGCATCTAAAAGGACTAATTATCTCTGTGAGCATAAATTATTGGCCAGTGGGAAACAGCACATTCATAGCAGAGAAGGATCTTGACCCACACAGCCTGCAGCTTGGCCTTGCTGAGCATCCTTACCACCTGCCTGCTGGCCTGAAGGACCACTCAGAATTAGGGGGATGAGCTTGTGTACTGATGCACAGTCCTTTGCACCATCATCTTCCAACACTTACCTGAGGGCATTAGTCAACTGCTAGAATGCTGTTTTGCAGGGAACTTTTGTCATTTTAATTTCAAGTTTTTTTTTTTAATTTTACATTTTTGTTCATTTTTGGCAGTGCTTGTAACAGGGCTAATGCTGTCTGACATGGAAGATTTTTTTCACACTCTAAGTGACTGATATTTTTCAGTAAATAGTAAATTAAGAAGCTGCTATGTGCGTTATTTATGTTTCTGTGTCCTTTAGTACCATATAATTCAAGATGTTTGTAAACTATATCTTACGTGTGAAAATTTCACGGCACACTTCGTTCAGTTCTAAAAAGGTAATTTGCAGTTGAGGAAAAAGTCTTTTGCTCTTTCTTCCTTGTTTATTGTACACAAGAAAGGTCTTGCTGGATTAACAGTGTCTGTTATTTTCCAAATGACAAATTCAGGCTTATTTTGCAATGAAAGACTAGTGAGATGGCTAAGGAGCTGAGCGTGGTACAGCAGCATGTATAAGACTATGGGCAAAAGGAATATTTAGTTAGAATTCTTCTAGGTGTTTGAGGTATCCAACCTGCTGTCTGTTCATCAATAATAAAACAAAGATGCACCATCACTGTCTTCAAATTAATATACAGAATTTTAGCTCCATATACACTCCAAGTGTAACACAGCAGAATACTTGTAGATTAAATTAGGCTTTCCTGATATTCCCAAGGAAACATGGGAAAGATATATAAAGAAAGAAAAAACAAAAGATCATAAAGTTTAACACTTCTTGATGTGCCTTGAGATGCACAAGAAAACTCAGGATTGTTATTTGAAAAATTCTGTCCATTCCTTGCTTTTCACTGTGACAGGGACAGCATTGTTTATTGAGCCAGTTGTTTTTGCTCTAAGAAATGACACTGTCAGCCAAAAATGTAGTGGGAACACTGGGACAGGAGGAGGTCAAACACCCATCAAGAGCTCTGCAATCTCATTTCCTTGGTCCACAGAGTTCTTAAATTTTGGAAGTAGCCTCATGACCAGGAAGCACTTCCTGCATCAGCTCTGAGACTGTGGTGAATGCAGCTTTGTGTTCAGGACTGCAGCGTGTGTGATTGTGAAGGAATGAGAGGTTACCATCAGCCTTCTGCTGTGAGAAATTGTTCTTTTGCATAAGACCTTATGCAATCCAATTCCCAAACAAATCCAATATAATCAGACTGCAAACTGTCGGCCATGTGTATGAAAAGTGAGCTTTAATGTGTGCAGGGTACCATCGGGGCAGCCTTGTGCTCAGGGCTTGGGTAGTCCCACTCTTGTCCCCAGGAGGTGCAGTGCAGTTATCACACCAAAAACACAGCTGACTCTTAAGGTATTCTCAGGACAGCACAAGTTGAGCTGGCAGGTAATGAATTTTCTTGTTTCCTTTTAATATAGATCCCCATGGCTGGGATAATGAATGTTATCCTTTCACTCTAGCAGACAAGGTTCAATAGCTGTCACGGCCGAGGCCCCTTCTAGCACTCTAGTTTGCAAAGAGTAAATCCAAGTGATGCTGACATAACTTTCTGCTGAGCAGTGTCAATATCTATTAATGATTCAATAGATCTTAGTGATGATTAGAAAAGAAAAATCTGTTGCTCCTAGCACAGTAATGAGAGCAGCTGGAAATGCACTCCGAGAGGGATGCTGCGTTTATAGGAAAGAAAGCAGGGCCAGACAATTCAGTGTGTTTCTCAAACAAAGCAGGATCTTTAAAAGCATTTCCTGCTTTTCTGATCTTGTCCACTTTGAAATCAGGTGTTATACCACTGTCTTCACCAGAGCTTTCTATTCCAGGCCTTTCCAAAATGCCAAAATAAACAGAAGTAATTGGCTTGCTCCTGACTGTCTTTTCCTGTGTCTCAGATGTTCCTGACCCAGCAGAAGACCTGCAGCTCTCAGAACATCAAAACCGAAGTGTTCGACTGTCTTGGAAAGCTGGGGCCAGCCACAACAGCCCTGTTAATGGTATGAAGGATTTCAGTAACATCACCGTACATCATTTAACATAATGGCACATCGCAGCTGTCAGAATAAACAAACTATGCTCAGTGCTGTACTTAATTGCTTTTTATTATGACGGTTAATTTGCTGTAAGTTCATTTCCATGCTGCTATTCAGAAGCAGTTCGTATCAGCACTGTCTTTTTATCTCTGCTTTGTTTCCTCTCTTCTCCAGAGTCGATTATAGAGTTTGAAGAGAGCCGGTGGGAGCCGGGGAGGTGGCAGGAGCTGGCCCGAGCCCCAGGGAACACCACCACCACCCTCCTGTCCCTGGCCCCATACACCAATTACCAGTTCCGTGTTGTGTCTGTGAACGCTGTCGGAAGGAGCCAGCCCAGTAAACCATCTCTACGCTATGCGACACCTCCGGCTGGTAAACACTGCCATCTAGTTTTCTAACTACTAACATTTGTAGTGCTTTGCTGGGAGTAGCATTACCCTTCTGTGCTTCTGAGAGGTGTAAAGAAGCCAGGGCCCCTTGTGCTGCTTTTTCTGCTCGATGTGCGTGGTAGGAGATGAGAAACTGAAGCACTCTGCACACCACAAATGCTTTCTGGCCAAACCCAGCTGTGCTGTGTGCCAAAGCAGTAGTTTGCCCAAAGAGAGGATTCACCCTGCACCTGCCTCCATCAGCCTGGGGATGCCCAACTGAGGGATTTGTGCTGCTGTGGTTATCAGTGCGTGTGCTACCACGGTACCTACAACAGAAAGCTTTCCTGAGCTCTGCTGATTGTGCACCTTTAAGGCCCACTGCAGCCATTTACAGACAAACAGATGCTGGAGACGATCTTCAAGATTTATGGGGAGTCTTTCAGCAGCACTTGGCTTGTCAGAAATGTTCATTCACAGTGTATTTCTCACTGTAACAGAAAATGTTGTGTCCCTGAAAGTCATTTTAGAGGGCAATTGTTCAGCCCAGCATTTGCATTCCCAGCATTTTCCTTTCTTTTCTTTTCCCCTCCTTTCACTTCAATTCCAGGTCCTCCAGCTTTTCAGCTGTGTGCGCCCCACTAATGATACACCTTCTGTTTCTTCTCCCTGTAGGGAGACAAATGTCATCCTGATAATCCCCCTACATCTGGTGCTTTGAAATCCAAAAGTCACAGTTTCATGTTAGCTGGTGGCTCCAAACAACACAGGCACTTAGGAATCAAAACTGCATAAAAAGCACATCTCATTCTCAGCAGCTTTGCTGATCCAAGTAATTAATCTCATGAACACTCTTTGTTTGGGTGTCTTTCACTCTGAGTAATGCTGAAATAAGAAAAGGGTTTTTTTGCATTTAAATAATAACTACAAATAAAAATAGGAATACGCAAACTAACTTTGTTAACTGTGGTTTCAGCTCCAGACAAGAACCCAGAAAACATCCGAGTTGAAGCTTCTGAACCAAATGAAATGGTGATGAAATGGGAGGTAATGCAAATGTGTCTGTCACTTCTACAGTATCAAGGACAGGTTCTCCTTTCAAGCAACAAGTCAAGCATGGAATTGATCAGGATGTTTTAATATAAATACATTAAAAAAGAGCTAATGAACCCCTGTCTTGATCTCTCCATCCTTTAGGAAGCATTAATTAATTCCATAGGTGAGATCATTAATGATACTGAAGTGAAAGGTAAAGCTATAGTTGTCTTAAATGTCTTTTGGCTTTCCTCTCCTACTTCCATTTTTTTTCAAAAGGCAAATTTTTACATCTAAACTTTGCAGGCTGTAAGGAAATAGAGACGCCCTGTATGAGCATGGAGAGTTGCCCAGAGTATGCTCTTCCTCACTGCATCTTGCATGCAAGGCAACTTTTGCAGTAACTGAGGCCTCAACCCCGCTCTGCAGGAGGAGCAGCCAGGGCCAGGGAGAGAGTGGGTCATTTGCACAGAACTTCTGTTCTTTGAGCCTGGAAGTTTGAAAATGACTCAGATCAGTTGGCCGAGAGAATGTGAGCTTGAATTTCTGCACCACCAAGCTAAAGGAGTGCAGATATAGCTCCTAAGCGTGTGTCGAAAGAATTGTGTAGAAGTGTTGAGGATGGATTCCAGTCTTCAATTTATCTGGCTTTGAAGCTTACAGCTTCTGTGCCAACCATTTAGAGAGAGATATATTCCTCCATTTAACACAAGTTTCAACAACTGTGGAAAGAAGCATATTTTTTGCAGCTTGAATTAAACTCAATTTACATGAGATTTACTTCTCAATCTGCTGCTCACAGCAAAGAACAATAATCATTTCCTCGTTGTGAATCCCCACCAGTCTATAATGATGCCAAAGAGGAGATGGCCCTCTAGATCTGTTGACTTGGATCTGGATGTGGATTTTTGCTGGATGACATGGTTCAGGGTCAGGGAAGACAAGTCTGCTTCTTGGAAGCAATGCAGAGAGGTGGTGCTCAGCACTGGGAGGGCAGTGCTGGGAACGGCGGCGGGTGGAAGGCTTGGCCATCCTCCATACCAGGCAGCCGGTAATTCCCAGCTCAGACATGGCAAAAGTAAGAGTGAAAATTGAGACTAAAGAGAGAGAATGGGATGGACAGGCTTTGTTAAATCTTGTTGGATCTATTTGAATGTCCTAAGCAGGATATTCATTTATTTGTGTGTGTCCTGCATGCTTTTCAGAAGACATGCTAGGCACTGAATATGCTAAAAAAACCCACAACAAACCAAACCCTATTTCTGGCAGACAAAAGCTGCAAAATGATGTTAATCTGCCTACTTTGGATTAGGAGACCAGATGAGCATTAGTGACTAGCTTTTCAGCTGAGGATTTGTGGCATTAAGGGAGATCAAAATAAGAGTCAAGCAGCGCTGAATTTTAAGTCCGAATGAGAAGTTATTTTTGAGTAGAAAATTTTATTTCTCCAGTTTCTCTTGCAAATCCCATGCTCTGGGATCTCAGCTGTGGAGGTGTTTCACCCAGCACTGCCTGTTAGAAAGCTTCTCTGACCGACGTGTGCTGATCCGGGCTCTATGTGTGGCTTGGCCAAATAGCAGATGTTAGGTATTTGTTATGTATAATGTATCATTTAAATATTACTGAAAGTAGGCTGTGTGGTAGGAAATGCCCACAGCTGTTGCAATGGGCTAGTAGTTCCCAACCCCCATTGTTTTTGGGGAGCACACATGACCAATTAGCATTATTGATGAAAGAGATACCTTTTCAGAGAAAGGACCTCAATTGGAGGATGTGTCATGACAGACCCTTGCTATGTGTCTTCTAATATTTTACAAATTCATGTTAATTAAATGAGAACCATGCTGTGATGAATTCTTCATTTGATCAGTAAAAACCAGGAGCGCAGCAGTGGCCCATTAAATGTCCAGGCTCAGTTTCAAGCGTTTTGTGCATATTTAGAACAAATCTAAATTTTAATGACCCGAATTGCTGTGCTACATAAAATTCCAAGATAAAATGCATTTTAGCTGTACTGAAAGGCACAATCAGCCTTATGCCACAATATGCATTCTAGCTGTGCAAAAAGACATGCAGTTTTACTTCCCAGCAAAACGAAGCAGTAAATAAATAAATGTGTAATCCCAACTTGTGGCTCTCTTTTAATTTCTCGCCTTCTCCCTCAGCCACTGAAGCCCATGGAGCGAAACGGGCCGGGACTGGAGTACAAAGTCAGCTGGAGGCAGCAGGGTGTTGAGACCGAATGGAATGAGGAAACAGTGAAGAAGCACTCCCTGACCCTGAGGAACACCCCCACCTTCGTGCCCTACGAGATCAAGGTCCAAGCAATAAATAATTTAGGAGCTGGGCCCGAACCAAATATTACCACTGGATATTCGGGAGAGGACAGTGAGTAATGGGAACTTTTCTGTTCTGAGAACTAAGGGCAAGCACTCAGCTCTTGGATATTGTAAATTAATTTATGAATGATGCCGCATTTCCATGTGTAATCCCAATTTTGTCCTTTGTCCCCCATGTCCCTATGGCCAGCTGTTCCTCTCCAGGCTGGGTTTCTGCCCAGTAGCTTTCCACGGTTTCCTGGTGGGACAGGTAATGCCAATGTCACCAGGCTGTGACAGCTGATATGATCTATGGGACAGTGGATAATGGCACTGCTGGGCCGTCCCATCATCTCTGAAAGCAGCCTTTCCCCTCTGGTGTTTACTGCCAGGCTACAGAAGGGATTTGGAGGACTGGAACTGTATCCAGCTGCAGCAATGAAATGCCAGCCTTGCTTAAGAAATCAATGTAGTTAAACACTACCACCACCTAAAAAAGAATTTTTTTTTTGTAGGATTTAAGGATTTAAATCATCAAGGGAGTTAACAGCCTTGTGGCCAGCTAGTGCGTGGCTCCAAGCTTCCCTGATCCCAAACACAAATGCTTATTACATTTGCAAACGCTTAGCAGCAGGGGCTGGGAACAGTTGGCAAAGGAGGGTCAATGGTGTTTGCGAGCACTCTGCATTTCAGATCTGCCAATTAATCTTATTAAAGTCAGACAGTTCTCATCCCATGCACAGTCTGAAATCTTGCAGCTGTTTTCCCCAAAACGAATTAAACTAACAGCTTGACTGGCCTTTGGAAGGTCTACAGTGGCTTAACCAACTGGGACCAGCATGTGCTGTACTGCTTACTGAAACATCCAGCCATGACCTGCCTGTAACCTGCCAGCATTCCCCACTGCTGTGTCTGGGCATGATGCTGCAGCCACCTCTGCACTTGCTGCGTCCTGCAGCACCCTTTACGATGTACCAGAGTTCATCACAGGTGACGTCAAGCAGTCAGCATATTCAGTTTGATATTTAACACCTGCTGAGTGACTCCTGGTGTTTCACCAACAGCAGGCTTCAGAGCCTGAGTCAGAGGTGTGGGCAATGGGAACCTCTGGTGATGCATTTCTCTGCCCTCTGTGCAAGACAGTGAGAATAAAGAATGGCGTGTTTGTTTGCACTGTGTGTTTAAGGTGGGTCTAATTTTACATCTGCTTCTATCACTGGAAATTCTTCCTCGCTATTCAGTCGTCAGTGGGTCAAGACTTTTCTAACAAAAAAAAAATATTTTTTCTTGCTCTATAATAGCTGTCTGTGATGTGCAGTGATTAAAATCCTACTGTTTAATGAGTCTTAGCTGTAAAATGAAATTGATTGTAAAAGAAAAAGCACAAAACAAAACCGTTCTGATTGCCTTCTTGAGTGCTGTGTTAATCATTTTTTTATTCTTCTCACTGCTGTAAGCATTACTCAAAACAGGAAATCATAAATAGAAATTCATGTGTCCCAGTGCCCCTGTATTCCAGCCCTCAGCAGAAACCTCTGATACCACAAAATAATGTTTATTGGCCCGTATCACCCACTGGATGCAGGTGGAATGGCTTTTTTCTTGCCTGCGGAAAGATTGCATGAGCTGGCACAGCTTGAGCTGGAAAACCAAGCCCTGTAGCATATAAACAGTGTGAAATTGAGCTCCTGTAAGTGTCTTTAATATGCAGCACTCCTGTTTTTATAGTTCCAGATGCCGCTCCTTCCGGCGTCTCGGTGGATATTGTCAACAGCACGCTGGTCAAAGTCTTCTGGCTTGGAATACCAAGGGACAAAGTTCGTGGACATTTAAGAGGCTATAAGGTTACAAATTTCTCTTTAATTGCATGCAGTTTAACAAGCTATTAAATAAATCCTCTGTCAATGATAGATCGCAATCTGTCATTTCTGGGACGATGAGAGAAATCAATATGGTGTTCAGCCTCAACAAAGGTAATTTGTTATAGAAATGCCAATCTCGATGCAGGTCAGTTGGTGGAAAACAAAAAGCATGCTGGATGGGAAAAGGCATCACCCGGAGAAACACTTCCTGACGTTTGTAGGAGACAGAAACTATGGGATGATCCCCGGCCTGGAGCCCTTCAGCGAATTCCGCTTGACTGTGCTGGCGTACAACTCCAAGGGTGATGGACCGGAAAGTGCTTCTGTGGTGTTTGAAACTCCAGAAGGAGGTAAGAAAAAAGTGGGATGGGGAGGAATAAATGAAATCGTTCACTTAACAAGGCAACCGGATTTCATAAGTTAAAGTGGTTGTAAAATCTCCAGTACTCACAGAACTACAGGTGGGGAACTGTGGGTATTGAGCTAATCTTTGTGCTCAGTAAACACATGCATTTAGAGGCAGTGTTCTGTGTAAGCTAATCCCTGTTTCTTCAGTCCCTGAACAGCCCCGTTTTCTGAAGATCCTGAACTTTGACAAGGACTCTGTCACCCTATCGTGGGGACTTCCCAAGAGAGCCAATGGCCACATTACTGGCTACATTTTGCAATACCAGATAAGTACGTGCTTGTTTTTCTTTGATATTTAAACTCATGTACTGTTAGGTGTTGTGTTTTTGTTTTTTTTTTTTTTTTTTAAATAGTTTTGTATGTGCAGAGTCATTTAAGAGAGAGACTGATGAGAAAGGCTGTGTTTCTGAGCAACAGCCACACAGCAGAACAGTATGTTTTGAGCTGCAATCTGTGCACAGCCTGCTAGAGGGCAGGGCAAAGTCATTTTCCAGAGCAAAAACTTTTCCATGCTGGTTTCTGATAGAGCAGACTCTTACATTGCTGCCATGCCCTATTCCATGCCATGCAGGTGAATTCAGTTATTTCATAATTACAAATTGTGCCTCACATGATGGTTAGGATCATTAAATTTTAGGTACCTTTTACTGAATCGAAACTTATTCAGTGCAAAACGTGCCTGTGAAGCAATGAGTAAATGGGATGCAGACCTTGAGCAGATAACCTCGGACAGGGAGTGGCATTGGTCCCAGGCTGCCCAATGTGCTATCAGGGTTGAGAGTTGTTTGAGGGTGGAACAGGATTAAACTGAATGCTATTTTTGCCCAAGGAGGCTGTGAATGCCCTATCTCTGGAGGCATTCAAGGCCAGGCTGGATGTGGCTTTGGGCAGCCTGGTCTGCTGGTTGGCGACCCTGCACATAGCAGGGGGTTGAAACTGGATGATCATTGCGGTCCTTTTCAACCCAGCCCAATTCTGTCTACAGAAAAAATGATTCACTTTTCACTGCAATCTGCTAATAATGAGGTTACCTTTGCAAACTGACTGTGCTTTTCTTTCTCTTTCAGTAAACGAAACACATGAGATTGGGCCTCTGATGGACATCAGTGTGGCCAACCACACCACCCTGAACTGGAGGCTCATGGACCTCAGCCCCAGCACCAAGTACAAGTTCTATGTCAAGGCCTGCACAGCCAAGGGCTGTGGGAAGCCGGTGACAGAAGAAGGTCTGACAGTGGCTCAAGGGAGTAAGTAATTAGGCAGTATGTTTTTACATGCAGAAGCTTTAGTAATAATGGAAAAATCTATTGGGAATATTTGAAAATTGACATTTCCTTTGTAATTAGAGGAAATAAATTTGTTTTGCTTTCCAGCAGAACAGTCAATAAACTTTTTAATGTAGCCATGCAGCTATTCAGAAAAGCACAGCTTATCTATTCCATTTTGCTGTACAGTGCTGTGCTTTTGTCCCTACCATCAACCCCTTAAGCTGTACGAGAATCAGCACCTTGCATTTAGTTGTAAAGAGAAAACTGAAGATCTAAATAATCTGTCCTCAGTGTTATAGAAACAGACTCTGCTGTTGTGGGAAAATAAATCTCTCATTCATTTTAAGACGGAGTAGCTTCTGCTGCTGCAGTGCAACCTGTGCTGGGGGTATTGCAGTATGGCACGGTGCATTCTGCCAGGAAAGCAGAAGTGTTGAGGTAGAAGCAATGGAATCATTCACGTTTTATTATTGATATAATTGAACTACAACACTTCTGTTGCTTTCTTTTATTTGCAAATATCCCTGTTGGCAAAGTCCGAAATTTGAGAGAGAAGCTTCATTCCAATTAAATAACTCTAATTCCCTGTGCAGATAAAAGAGTACATCCTGCTCTCCATCTACAACTGCAGCATCTTCTTCTGTGAATGAATCATCCTGATTCACTTTTTTGTGTCAGGAATTGCACGTTCCCTTGAGTTAGCAGCACTTCACCAAGAAGTCTATCAGTGACTATGATAGGGAAAGAAAATCATCTTCTATCTCTCTTCCTCTGTTCCCTGGGGTGCAGTGCCTGCAGCTTGCACATGTCCGGCAGCAGAGGCAGAAGCCTCTGCACTGCAGGATGTGCTATTCCCTATAGGTATTTAAGCAAGGAGAACCACACTTTAATATTAGTCTCTGGGATTAAGCCAAGACCCACTGGAATTAGTGAGACAGAATTAGGCTATAGAAAAGCTTTCGTTTATAGCATCCTTGTTGCATGACTGAACACCACTGCCATTGGCAGCTAATGTGAAGTCCCCGAACTAAAAGTCCAATTTCCTAGGAAATATCTCAAATGTATTCAGAATTATTCAAATATGAAACACTGCTGTACAGCCAAAGGTCGTTATCTATGTTAGATAAAAAAAATGAGGACAATTGTGAAGAACCTGAGCAGAGGGATATTTGCATTGTACTGAAAAATAAATAATAGTTCAATTTTTGTGGATTTATCTTGGATTCATTTCACAGAGGAAGGTATGCTGTCCTTAGAAAACATTTTATCTCTCATTTTTCATTTTCAGGCAGTATTTCCTAAATGACCTACAAACTAATTAATTTTCCCTTTGCAAATGCTGGTTTGCCAACGATTGTTAACCCTCAGAAGTATAAAACAAAATAAAGCTTCTACATAAGTGGAAAAAAAAAGAAGCAATATGACAGTCCTGGTTTAACACAAAGCTCCTTTTTATCTAGAGCTGACAGTGTTTCTGAATGATTACCACATTCATATTACATGTTGACAATGATTGCTGTGCATCCAAAAACTCAAAGTATAATGAATACTCCATCCCATGGATGCTGCACAGCTGGAGCACTATTATTTTTTTTAGAGGAGATGAAAGTTCACCGGTTTCATCATACATCAATGGCGGTTGGCACCGAACACCCACAGCCTTTTTGAAAACCTTAGTTGGAGGTGCTAGCCTTCAGGACACATCATAAGATGAGGAAAGCAGTCATTTGTAACAAAA
Source organism: Bambusicola thoracicus (assembly GCA_002909625.1). NCBI lineage: Eukaryota > Metazoa > Chordata > Aves > Galliformes > Phasianidae > Bambusicola > Bambusicola thoracicus. Next base: position 14,231 of record PPHD01004661.1, on the reverse strand, counting down.
CGTATGGTTTTAGTTCTTTTGCCACAGGCACAATGGAAGAGGAGAAATACAACTGTTTTAGGCACGTGTAACTACTGCATTGTTACCAGCAGAGCCCCCAAATCCTAGGAGAATTCTACCCTGTTTGCTCATAATGGAGAGAACTTGATGAACTTGGTGACAAGTTTCCTACTCTATCATTCATGTCATTCTTTGCCTCTTCTGCAGCCAGCAGACACATAGCATAGGGAGAAGGATGGGATATAAAATTGTTTCAAAATGCTGTCACTTTGAGCTGCAAAAATAGGCCTATTAAATATGATATGCTAAACATATCAGCCTTCAACTACTTTTAAGCAAATTTGCAGTTAACTGTCTGTCTGGGCTATGTGTTTTGCTTTGCTTTTCCTCCCCTAGCAGCCTTTCCCAGTGCAGCCAACACAAAGGAGAAGCAGAAAGAGATGAAATAAGCTACCACCTCTCTTCCTGTCTGAGTTCAGACTTCTCCTGCAAACCACTGATTGAAAACTCAGTAGCCTCACCCATAAACCCTCAATAATCTTTATGCACAGCAGGTTTGCTAATCTCTATAGCTTTAAATATTCCCAATTTAGCATGAATTACTTCCTGCACTAAAAAAGCACAGAAGATGAAAAATACATTTGATGCATATTTATACAGTTTTAATAGCCAGGCAGTTGGGGAAAACCAAGTTCAAATTTCCATTTGTTGCAGCAGATGTATTTAGAAAGGTACACTAATAAATTAGGGTGTTGCCCACAATTAGTATTTAGCCATTAGACTGCTAGCTTTTCGATATAAATATGCTTTATAACAGATGTGCTAACTTTTGGAGAACTAGTTTTCTTGCAGGTCTTTGGGGGCAGTTTATATTGTTTTTCCCTTTATGCCATAAGCTTCTATTAAAAAAAAAAAAAAAAAAAAAAGTGTTCTGTTGTTCTCATAAATCTCGAAGCCCAGTAGGAATATTGTAAAATTGCAGTTCAGTGTTTAATGTTCATGAGAGTCCCCTGGTATGGCTGATAAATAGCGGGGGAGGAAGAGAAGTGCTGGTGATATGCCTTTATTACTAATGCTTCTTCTTCTGTATTGTAGATTAAAAACCTAATCCAACTGCTTTCAATTTTCTGAAGCTAATTTCTGCAGCTCGCTGACCTTTCTGTACATTGAGCTTTTCCTTATCTAAATATCTTCGCTTTTATTTTTCAGGACGCTACACTGATTTTTCTATTCCAAGCTCCACGCTTGTCCCAGTTAGCAATGCTTTCTCCTCTCTAGGTGCCAATTTGATTGTCAAACACAGACCAGAAAGACATCATGTGGAAAGAAACCTCATAATCACCTATCACTGGACGCCCATACTAAGTTTTACAGATTCCCTACCCCCAAAAAATATTGTTTAGAGTTGTGGGAACAAGGGATGTTAAACAGCCTGGGGAGCCAGCGGTAAAGCCCTAGATCTGGGTTCAGTGGGCGCTGAATACCATTTTGGTACATCCCAACCTGACACTGGAGGGGCTGTTTTCCCCCCTTTCTGCTTCTATAAATAGCTGAGCGTTCAAAAAGTGGAAATAAATTGGTAGGGTACGTGGACAATTGTAACCAAACACCCTTGAACCAGTGCTGTGGTATACCGTTGAGCTCCAGGTTGAGCCTTTCGCTTCCTAGGAATTTACTGACCTCAAGGAGATCTATGTTGTTGGCAAACTGGAATGTGTGATGACCATCTCTGCTTGTCATGCGTATACGTTACGTGGAGTTTAATGCACAATGAGTTTAAGTTCATATTCGTTCTTGTTACTTTATGGGTGCTGTTCTGATTAGCTGTATTTTGTAACGCCTTGATTTTAGAACACGTGGTTAAAACATACCTGTGATATCCTGTTGCTTAACTTGTGGTTTGATTAAAAACTACAGCTCAGTTTCACATACTCAGCCAAAAACTGCCGATAGAGGGATTAGTTTATGCTAATATGCTGTGCTTCGCTATCAGCAGTATTTCAGCTGTATCTGCTCCCTCTGGGCCCCAGTGGTGTACCAGTTTAACTGCTTATTGCAATACCTGTATATGTGTCTGGGAACACTTTTCTTGAACTATTCCTGTGATTGTGCTTGCATTGGTCTTAATCTTTATTTTTTCCTTCTGCTGTTGACTAAGCCCTAATCTCTCAAAGCTTCTTGCTTTGCTCATTTACTAGTTTAAGTATTAATGAGCGTTGTTTTACTGTCAGTGCTAATTGGTCAAGTAGTTTTCAAATTATACTGCAGGCTCAGTCCTTAATTTAGAAGACTTCAAAAGGATGGCGAGATAAATCTGGCGAGTGAGGCAACTGAATGCAATTATAGAGCTGTACTTACCATTGCTAGCTTCCGAAACTTGTTTTCTATTATCGAGGGGAAGCATGCCTGTGTATTGTACCTGCAAATTCACTACGGGGACTCCCGTGTAAACACACAGATCTAAATGAACATTTTGTGATGTGCACGCCCTGGGTGCTCGAAAAGTGGCTCGAAAGTGAGGCTTACTGGAAACTCCCTTTTGCCTCTTCTTCAAGTATTAATCAAGAGCTTTTAAAAGCCTAAATATCAATTTAAAAGAGACCCTTTCTTAATCTAAAACAGTGCTTTCCACGGGCATTGTGGTCTTTAAAAGGACGTGGAAAATCACTGCCAGGGGAGAAATAAGTACAAATCCCATTGTTAATTTTTTCATGAGACGTATAAGAATCCATTTCCAGCTAACAAGCTATCTGTGCTTCCCCACTGTGTTCGGTTCAATGGGAGAAGCATCAAGGCTCAGATTATCTATACAAAGCAAGCCCATTTTCAAGTTGTAATTTTTTAAGTACGCCTCAGTTAAAGCAGATCCATAATCCCCCATCAATATTGACTTTTCATCTTGGGAAATGTACAAAACCCTTCATAAACATCAGGATTATTTCAGTCTGCTGTTTATTTTGTTTGGTGGAATATTAAAAAATCTAACGGGGGAATGTTTTTTAGTTTACTGTCTGCTTTGGAAAATCAGATTATCTGATGACAAACGTTAAAAATTCTCATGTCTCATGTCTGTGTGTTACTGACGTTATTTCTAACTGTGCATTTCACAGGACTTCTGTTCAATGAATTCAATTAATCAGTATGACTTGAATATGTACGTTCCGTAGGTAAAGGGATCGGCAAGAATTCAGAAGCAGTAAACCCCACCCAAAAGTTTCACCCCATTGAGGCACTTGAGCCTGGAACTGAATATACAGTTCGTCTAGTGACTAAGAATTGGGTTGATAACAATAGCATTTTTGAAGATGTAATTGAGACGAGGGGGAGAGGTGAGAAATGAAACCCTTCAAGATGATACAGATTTATTTTGAATGTCAGTTAATGTTGACGTTACATATGACTTTGTGCAATGAAAGCGCACCAAAGGCTTACTGCATCATTGTGTTCTGTGATTTTTTAAGCTGGCTCTTGTAGTTGAGTCTCATGGGAACATAAATGAGCCTTGTGCTTTAATTGATGCACAAGAACCTGGAACAATTACAAACTCTTACAAAGCATAGCTTTACCAGTGTGATTTTGTGTAGTGCTGTGATATAATCCATTCTAAATGTGCCAGTCCAGTGCTTTGCATGCATCAGGTGCACTTTTAACTCTGTTTCTTTCACAAAACTACTTTTGCATGAGAGGCTTAACAATTCTCTGTTCAGCTTTCCCATTTGGCATTAATCCTTTGAGTCAAATACTCTCTCAGAATTACCTTTCCGAAATGTCTATATTGTGCCCTGTAGTCAGCATGTTCACCTGAAGTCTAAAAATGTCACACTCTGGACATATTTCTGCCTTGTATTTCTTTACGCTGAACACGATAAGTAGTGATAGTCTGATTCAGTCACGATTCAGTGAAGAAAATGTTATGTATTCACTTAATGGCAGGGTGATGCCATTTTCATCTGATTCATGTTCTTTTTTTTTTTTAACTCCTGTTTCACAAAGCCTATGCAGGCATTTACGATGGGATTTCCACCCAGGGCTGGTTTATTGGACTGATGTGTGCCATTGCCTTGCTCACTCTGATGCTGCTAACTATTTGCTTTGTCAGAAGAAATAAAGGAGGAAAATACTCAGGTAAATGGATTTATTGTCCTTCTGCTGTGCTCGCATGCTAATAACACACATTCTTCAGCCTGTTATCTCTGGAGACTGCAAAGCCGCAAGCGAAAACATCCAATTAGGATTTGCAGCTTTTGATAAATATCCACAGAATGGGTTCTAATGAATATAAGTGAAACCACGCTCTCTGTGTGAGGCAGTGCAGTGTGCAGGTCAGAGCTGCAGCTCAGGCCTGGATTCTGCTTGTTAGATCTCACGGTGTGTAACGCACCCGCAGAGCCACGTCCTTCAGCAAAGGCTCTGAGCCCTGTCTGGCCAAGATATGTGCCCACTTCCTATCTGATAACTGCTGCCTAACAACTTCCATAACTTGCATGAGTAGCCACGCTGCTGAGCACCCATTTTGCTAAGCGTAATTGTTTATTTTGCAAAGCAATGAGTAAAGATTTAAGAGCAAACACTTAGTGGCTTTTTAACGATTCCATGATGGCATCAAGCTGTTGGTAGAAGCATGCTTGTTGGGTATGGTCTTTGCTGCCCCTGGGTTTGGCTGTAGGAGATGACAGGTGATTCTCCCATCACGCCTGTGAAATGAAAAAATCTGCCACGGAACATGGCATACAGATCTGTGCTTTATTTTATTTGTACAGTGAAAGAAAAAGAAGATTTGCATCCAGACCCTGAAGCTCAATCAATAAAAGATGAAATCTTTGGGGAATATAGGTAAATAGGACCTGTGTTAACAAGCGTTTGTGTCTGTTGGGCTTTTGTTTGTTTCCAGACGTCATCATTATTTAGGACATTTTTATAGCATGCAAGTAATGCTGTTCTTCATTTCTAAAGCAAGCCTGACATGAGCGGATAACAGTAGGGATATACAGGTATATCCAGCATACTGAAATCCATCCAGATTGGGATACAAGTAAACGTTGATGCATCAGTGGTTGTTTTTCACTTTTTTTTTTTTTAACATTGTATGAATAATGTAAATATATTGGATCATTTGGGGTCATGCTCTGATGTGCACTGAAGCCAATAGAAAGAATTCTGTGTCTTCAGTGGGCTTCTGAAGGCCGATTGGGCCCTTACTCTGTAATATGAGGAAATTTCCTTTTGTGAAATAAAACAAAAGTTTAAAATAATTGTAAGAGAGATGGTAAGAAAAGATAGAAACAACCAACTGAAAAATACCATCTCACTGCAGACGTTTCTGTAGAACTGAAATTATTGCTTTGGTTGATTCAAAATAACTAAAGCTGTCAATATTTCTATTTAACCGTGGTATAAAGAAAAATATATTATTATAAGAGCCACTCTGGGAAGCTGATGCAGCTGGCCTTAAAAGCATAACATTTCTGATGAAATCCCACTTATATATACTACATTATTTGTACTGGAATATTTTTTTTCTGCATAATTTCATCTTTATTTAATTTTTAATGCTTTCTAATGGGACAAATATTTAGAAAGGTAAGAAAGTCCTGAGGTTAATCACTTTGACCCTTCCCCTTCCCCCCAAAACTCTGAGTTTGCCTTTTTTAATAAGTAGAAATATTGTTGCTGTACAGATTAAGCGTGTAATTGATTATGTGCTGAAGAGATTAAGTTTAGGTGTAGTTGAGGTGAAGTTCAAGTGTGTTTCTCTGTCATTCCTCAAATAACATTACCAAAGCTTTCAAACTGGATTGGCACTAGCAAGGACTAGTTCAGAGCCCTAATTTTATGCTTTTAAGAATCTTTTAATTTACATTCCCTCTCCTCTTTGTGTTTGATTAATTTTGTGAGTTGAAATTATATTTAGAAGACAATAGATTTATTTAGAATCCTGATGTCCTCTTCCCTTCATTCAGCCCCTACAGAGCCAGGCAGGGTGCTGCACTTGGGGGCTGCAGCAAACTGGGGGCACTTTGCCATACGCCATGGGACTTCTCTCTATAGCTCTGATAGGTTTCACTAGCATTTGTTATTGAGCAAGCCACCTGCAAAATCTGAGTCTGTAGGATGCTAACAGTGGCCTTTCATGGACCTGTTTTCTCAATTGTTCAGAAATAATTAAAGGTATGGAGGTTGGCGGCCCTGCCTGCAGCAGGGGGTTGGAGCTTGATGATCCTTGAGGTCTCTTCCAACCCAAGCCATTCTCTGATTCTATGATGATTCTAAAGATCAATGGAAAGTCAGACAGTCAAGAGAAGTTATGCTTTGGTTATTCTTTGGTAATGCCAATAGAACGAATAGGTAATAGAATTTCTTCTTTTTTTTTCTCAATTTTGGTGATGGATTTGTCCATCTACCCCTCAAAATACAACATTTGAGCAGATTAGGATGTTATTAATTCTGTTAATCAGAAGATCATTTACATGGCATTCAGGCACATCATAGATCGGTGTGGATGAACTGTGTGAGATGCACTGGACCAAAGAGGACTTGGGTTGCTGTGAATGTACAACCCACAGAGAAATGTTTCCTTTGCTCTTCCCTCCTGCTGCATTCTTCACAGTAAAAGAGTAGTTTCCATGCATGCAATCAAAAGCTAGATTTTTGGAAAGGCATTTCTTTGTTTTGTAGTGACAGCGATGAAAAGCCGCTGAAAGGCAGCCTGCGGTCCATTAACGGGGACATTAAAGCCACTGAAAGTGCTGATAGTCTGGTAGATTATGGAGAAGGGGAGCACGGGATGTTCAATGAAGATGGTTCATTTATTGGAGCTTATGCTGGATCTAAGGAAAAAGGATCAGTCGAAGGCAATGGGAGCTCTACAGCAACTTTTCCTCTCCACGCATAAAATTCCAGTGAGAAGATTCATGTTTAATCGTGATATTTATATTGATCAGTACTCCACAGTTACCACAAGGGATTGGAAGCAGGTTGCCAACCTAGCAAGACTGACATCAGGTAACGGGGAAAAAAGTCACTGCCACTAAGAGATGATTTTTGAGACTTTTCCATCCTAATTTTTAGGTGTTTTCTTCTAATTGAAACAAAGCATTCGTTACTCTACAAAATTTGTCAGTCTTACCAAAACAGAATTTCTCAGTGTCACGTACGTATAATTAACTGCTACTCCATGTTTCTTACATTTGTAATATGGTCTTCTGTATAGTATTTTTTTCCTTCTGTGGCTGTTGTCACTTTGTACATACATTTATGCGTGGTATTCCCTTGTGTATCATGATCTCAGTACTAAAGAGGTCAGAACACAGCAAGGAAAGTGAGCAAAAAGCACAGGGTACTCTGCATAGTGGCACAATGCATCCTACTGAGAAAAAATGATATTTTAAAACACTGGAGAAAAATATTCTCTATATTGTATAATATTTTCGTACAGGCATAAACTCCTTTGCTTATGATACTCTAAAATTGTTTTAGTGGTTACAGCTGACTGCAATTACCAATACTTTGAGATGCAACTTTCTCCACAGAAAATTTGCTCTCAGAAGACGAAGCTCTGGCCTTGTGGACGATCTGTCCAGTAGCTGGCACTATTTCCTTAAATAAGTTAAGCTGCAGTAACTTTTCCTGTGGCAAGGCGAAACAGGGTTCCCATCTACCATCATTAGGAAGAATTTTAATTTGTTTTCCTCAGTCTCTGCAAGCTGCATTTCTAAGCAAAGTGCTTTGTCTGTCTCATATCTGTATATTTGTGTGCTAGCATACATTTCATGGAGATGTTGTACAGATGATATTAATAGTGACACAAGTGAAAATCAGCCTTGTTTTATTTTGAAATGAGACGTTGCTAGCATGGGTCTGTATAGCTGTGTAGGAGTAGAATTGCTTCTCGGTATGACTTTCAACCAGCAAAACAGGTTTTCAGCAGAGTTGTGTGTATAGCGGTCATATAAGTCTTACTTCTTTTTAGTATCCCATAAAATAGATCTACCTGACTTTCAAAAGATTGTTTATTTTCAAATGATTCGTTGTTAAATAAACAGAAGCAAAAGCAAAGAGAAAACATCACAGTACGGTTTCTTTATATTGTGTTTACTGAACGCTGGTTTAAATCTGGTTCTGTTCTTTGCCAGTGCTTCCCCGGACTAACTCAGCAAAGCTGCCCAGCACATTATTTCGGTCTTTTTGTATTGGAATCTCCTGATTTTCTTTTAAAACATCTGTTTTTTGAAACATGTTTATTTGAGTAGAGTGTTAATATTGCTTCATTTCTTTTTGAACTTACAAGTCATCATCACTTCAATTAAAATATTTTTTGAACAGTTTCTCAAGGAGGTCCTAAAAGCCATTTTATGTCATGGTATTAATTAGGCAAATATCCCTGACGGCTCTGTTCATGGTCTCCATTACTTCAATGGAAGAAAGAGAGGAAGCAAGAATTACTCAAATGATTACGGGTTTATAGATAACCCCCACAATTAAAGCTCTATTGGTTGTGCACAGAAGTGCACTTTCCTAACAGTGGAATGACCATGGACTACAGGCAGCTACTTGTGCAAGGTTTCTGAACATAGGAAGGGGCTTTGGTGCTTGATGTTCCTGGTTATACATTCCTCATTTATTTGTTGTGTATTTTGCTTGTAAGGACCTTTCCTGCAGTCTCTATTTTGAAAAAGCCAACCCCAAAAACCAAACCCTAGGGTCTGTTGCCATGTGTGTGAGCAGGAGGAACCGGAATTGACCAGAAACAGTCCCCAGTCTGTATCTATGAGCCCTGTGTTGTGAAGGACTAGACCACATCATTCATTTTTTTTATTGTTTATCAAGTTTTATATTTTGTCTTTCACTCAGTCTGAATACTGAGGGAATCCATAGTCATCAGCATTTTATAAAAAGCTTCATTTAGGAAGTAGGGGAGCGTAAGTGGAGAAATGTGGAAATAGGCATCTTGTCAACAGAGCCATTTCCCACCAGGATCTTTATCTGCTGTACCTGAAACAGATGAAGCCTGAGAGCTGATGAGGCTTGTGGCAGCCTCTGCTGCAGTCATTCTCTGGTTTTAATGTGTTTCCTCTAGGAATCACCTGCACTGGCTCAAGCTGCTGCATTGGTTTGTTTTCTGTCATTTTCATTGAATGTGTTGTGTTTTACATGGAGATGTTTCAGCCCATACTGAAGTTCCAGCTCCATCTCAGATGGTTCCTCACCTTCCCTTCCCAGCATCCCCAGCTGCACAGCTTACAGAACGCCTGAGCATTACACCTGGAGGGCACTGGCAGTGTCCTTAGGCAAAGATGCTCAAGGGATGGGCATCTGAGGAATGCAATCAGGGTGGGCACCCCACAAGACTGTACCACTGTCCCTGTGCAGAGCTTGGGAAGGGCTGAAGCAGGCAGCATTCCCAGCAGTGGGGTTCTCACCCAGAGTTTGAAGCTTCATGATCTTTGAGGTCCCTTCCAACCCGGGTCATTCTGTAATGCCATCCATCAGCAGCCACAGCTCTGTGTTTTCTTGTGCGATGGGTCGATGCAATCCACCAAAGTCATTGTCTTGGAAAACACCTACGTTAAACAGACCCAAACTTCAAATCACATTAGTGAGTGTCAGCTTATCGAAGAATGAACAAACCCCCTGTGCTATCACTTGCTCTGCTGCTGCTAAGCTATGTTTATGACATTCCTGTGATGTGCTACTCATCTGTGCTGGAATGAGTGCTTTTTCTATTAAAATTTTAATTCCGATCCTTAAATCTTAATGTTAGTGTTTCATTGTGCCTCAGGGCCTAAAAATCACACAGTGACAAAAAGATGTGCAGTGGAATTTGTACAGTGTGCACTGACTTTTGAGGAATATGCCCAATGAATATTAAACAAATGGCTGAATCTCCCAGGGAGTCTCGCTCCCATGAACGTTTTTCTCTTTTCCAATTGTTTATTTCCCCCTTCCCCCCTTTTTTTTCTTTTTCTTTTTGCTGCCTGTTGTGGCTTTATGTTGCAGGGGCACCACTCATGCAGCATACCTTGGAAAGCACAGGACACTTGTGGAGTTTTAGAGATTTTCATTCAGAAGTGAACTACAAGAGCAAGCCAACCTAGGGTGCTGCCACAGGAGACAGGGAGTGTGGCCGTGCAGGGTGAGTGGAAGGTGCTGCCAGCTGTCATGCTGCTCTGCAGAAGGCTATGCAGCATATAGCAGTTCTGCTCTGGACAGGGGTGTTTATTAAAAGGGGATGGGAGGGTCAGGGGTGGCCAGTGCATGAGCCTGCAGGCTGTGTCAGGCAATTAGTAACTATGGGTTCCAGGGGTTCTTGGTTGCAGCTGGCTATCCTATGCCATTGCTTTTTGCTGCAAGAGGAGAAATGACACTTTCAGATTTGATATCTGTGCCAACATGGAATGCAGTTTTATCCAGTAAGGAGAGGCATTTCCCTGGCTGTGGGAATCCTGACTTGTGGCCTTCAGCAGCCCCATCTGGAGCAAGAGAGGTATGGATGTTTCTCAAAAAGTTGTCAGGATTTGACTGTGTGTGAGATAAGCAAAAAAAATTCCTTCCTCCTAACTCACGGGGTGCACACAGCCCTGAGAAACAAACATATAATTGAAGAAAACAACCTTGTGTGCAAGCTCCAGTGCTGGCGAGCTGTTTGGAGTGCACTGTTGATTTGGCGCAAGGTTGTAATTTCAGTCCTAAGATGTTATTCAGTGTATGGATTATAAAAAATTGGCTAAATCTAGGGACGTGGTCTTGAAGTTCTGTTTTCTTTGCCATTCCTCAGCAGAGGGCTGCATGCTGGGCTGGGTCCTCAGCAGGAGTGGGGTTGGAAACCATGCCAGGAAATGGCATTTCCCTCAGGATTAAAATGTCTGCATGTATAGTAAACATAAAATCTTCTGTGTTATACAAGTTTCAAATGGATTTAAATAGCGTATCATTTAATGATTTATGATTTTTATTCTGTTGTGGCCTTGTTATCCCGATTTTTAATGAGCAGCTTTTTATCCTGATGGCTACTTCCATTGACTTAGTAGGTCAAATGCAGTGCACGAGAGGTTTTCAGGCCAGTAGTCGAGGTGAAAACAAGTGCTGGCACAATCTTTCTATACTAAGGATTATCTGTGTTTTTTTTTTTTTTTTTTTTTTGCAGTAATTCCACATGTAGTTTTGTAAACTAAAGTTAAAATAACATTCACTTCTGAAAGGAAATCTCATCATAATTTCTTATAGCCGTTATTTTTCAGGTGAGTGCTAAGTCTAGATTAGTGTAAGTATCTGAAATAACATATGTTAAAAATACAAACTTACAGTTCTTCATGGCAAGACGGTTTCCTTTCTTTGACAATGGATTGAGCCCTCGGCTGCATCCCTTCAAATGTTCAGCATCCCAATATATGGCAAGTAGCAGTGGTGGAGTACCAATATGTGTTTACATTGCAGCTCTGTATCTTTCATGTAGAAGTTCCAACCACATGATGAGATGAGTGAGTTCCATGCTCTGTGCTGGTTTTTCAGCTGCCATGCAGAAAACAATACATGGGTTTGAGCCAAAGCATACTCTGTTTCCTTTCTTTATTATTAATATTATTACTTTAAACAACACTTTGTAATTTCATGAGAAAAGATCAAAGCAAATGTGGTGTCACCGTTACGATGTTCCTTTTTGAGCTAAATGTTAGTGTGCATTGATTAAAAGTTTAGAGAACTGTGTTGTACCCGTAGTGGCTGTATGTATCATGCATATGTGCACGTATGGTTTTAAAAGATATTTTCATTTTACATGAAATTCAACTTTGCTAATAAAAGTTTGACTTGATGTAATCTTCAAAAGCCTTAGCTGCAATCAGCAGGTTTGGTTTGTTTGTTTTTGGGTAGCACTGTTGTGCTGGGCATTTGCTCCAGGCTCCGTCTGTAGTGCTGGTGGTGCAGTGACTTCACTGGGGCTGTGGGACACCGCAAATGGACAGACAGACCTGACCACCCAGCAGGGTGAACCTGAACCCAAGGGGGTCATTCCATAGCACGATATTTTCCTCCCAGTCCTCAACACAATGGGATTTCTTTGGTTTTACATTGACTATGCAGGGGTGTTAACCAGGCAACACCTGGAACAGCAACACCACTGCTATTGAGGAGTCATTAAAAGTCATCAGACAAATCTGTGGCAACTGATATTACTACAAAATCAATTTTAAAAGGAAAAAAAAAGTCTTTAATAGAAATGTTAAAGATTTAATCCATGCTCAGGTGTGAGATGTGAGTTTCTCACACAGCAATCCCTGGCTTCCAACCTTCCAACCTGGGGGTGTTTACTGTGCTCTCCTGAGAACAGTTCTCTCAGGAAAAGAAATGCTCTTCTGTTTCCCTGCTTTACCTTAGTAGGGAGATTTCAGGACTTTTCTAACACTTTCTTCACCTGCCAACCCTTCTGAATGCATTCCATGTAGACACATGAGCAAGCAGAGCTGTGCTAACAAGCGTTCACCTTTCAGGAAGGTATCAAGGGCATTCCACATCTTTATTATTATTATTCATATTCTGGAATAATGAGATTTACGCTGTTCCCAATAGCATAATGGAGAAAGAAGTCTCACAATCATGTGCTTCACTGGAGGGAGAATGAAGCGGTGGGGCCGGCACTGCACCCAGCTGCAGACCTTCGAGGAGAGAACACGTTGGTATTTTGCTCTTAAAACTGAGTTGGCGCTATTTTGAGGGCAGAGCATTTTTTTTCTAACCATCAAATCTTTTATTGTGTTCCTCGATAGTACAATAAAATGTCATTACTTTGGGACTTTTGCCACCTGCCGGAAATGGAATTGCAGCGATGCACCTCAGTCACCGTGGGGAAACGCTCATCAGCCCTGCTGCCCAATGGGTAAGCACTGCAGGTTTGTAACCTCATTCACCAAGAGCTATGGGTTGTTTCTGATGTGCTCCGACCCAGTGCCTTGGGTCAACGTGGTGATGGACTTGATAGTCTTAGTGGTCTTTTCCTACCTTAATGATTCTATGATTCTGATGTTTCTGAGGGGTTTGAGAATTTGAAGTGAAGAACAGGGAGAGGAGAACCAATCTGCAGGTTTGAAGCTTGCACGTAAGAAATGCTTGTGGCAGGGATAATGTCTGCCTATGGTTGTCTAGAGTTCGTAGGGCTCCAGATCTGTGCATAACTCTTTTGGTTGTGGGTTGTTTCAGCCAGGGAAAAAAATACAATTGGCCCCAAGGCAGAAAAGTCATCAAGCTTGATCTCTGTTTTACTGAGAAGTTTAGATTTCAGGTTAAATAATAAAAAGTCACACAAAAAACCTCAACCCTAATCACCAAGCTTGTGGAGCCCTGAGAGCACAAACCTAATGGTTCCAGCAGCTGAGGTGGATGGAAGAGCAGCACCTGAATTATTCAGATGTGTGGGACTGTGACTGTGCCTCTAGCTTTCAAAGTGGAGAGTTTGTCTGAATGAGCAGACTGCGTTCTGACTAATTCTGGCAAATCTCATAAGAGTATGAGTTTCTCAATCCTATTATTTATGAGCGTAAATTTATCTACATCCCTCCCTGCCAAGTGCTCGGAACGTTAACGTTTTCTCACGTCTGCGATTTAAGTTTCCACATAAGGAAAAGAAACTTTTAAACTCGACCAACTCATTTCATCAGCCTATTATCAGTGGCCATTGTATTTTCAGGTTTCTGTCAGTTTGACAAGACGGAGCCGAACCGCTTCTTCTTACAATCATGATAATAACTGCTAAAAACTGATGGATTTTTTGCTGCAGTTGAAAATACAGACTAATTCTCGCCATAATTATCAAGTCTTTAAATGGTAATTGCACACTGTTGCCATCTATCTGCTGTCAAATTTATTTCAGTAATTGACCTCCTAGTCCAGGAATTAGAGACAGCCTTTGATTATTGGTTCAATTAGTCTTGAAGCATCATGTCTCCTTTTATTCTTCTCTTCTTTTCAGGGGTGGGCTGTGTGTGTTATTTTAGTTGTCCAGGCAGCTGAAGAAGGTGCTAAAAATGTTCTTATCGTCATTGCTTTCTGACTGTATTCGTGTAGTCCCATTTTAACCACCGTATGCAGTTATACTGAGGTTTTGGGTGAGAAAATATTGACTGTTTTTGTGGTTTTTCCCTTAGTTTCACCATGTTGTGCTGCTTTTCTTTGGCAAGGGAATGAGCTGTACTACAGCAGCAAAGCCCATTGGCTATGTTCTGACAAAAGACAGCACGTTG
>PPHD01004660.1:0-28079 GCA_002909625.1 Bambusicola thoracicus | reverse complement strand
GCAGCATGTACCCACACCCTTCCCCCTGCCATCCAGAGGAACATCTCAGACAAACCCAACAGGTACATTCCTGCAAAGCTCCCTGAGCACCAAATCTGCATTTTAACTATGCTCTGTTCCCCATGCACCTCTTGGCAACCGGTCCTGTTCTCTCCAGCCCTGCTGCATGGTTTGCACTTCACTGCTAGAAAGTAAGTTGCAACCTCAAGCTGTACACGAGGGGATTGGCATTCCCATTCAGGCCTGTGCCTCTTCCCCTGGGTCTTCATGGCTGGTGGGCACCACAGTTGCTGTCCTCTGCAACCTCCATAGGCAAATATTGGAGGTAGAGCTCGCAGGTGTTTGTTTAAACTATTGGCAAACACATGGCGCTTATCAGAAAGTGTTTGTTCTGATCTGTTTTGCCATCAGATAGAGTGAAAGAGTAGGGTTTTGTTCAGAAGTGCAGAAAAACACCAGGTTGTTGCCAGTGATGGGTTTTAAAACTCCCTCATTACAAAAAGACAGGAATTGCTTTTATTTATGAAGAAATATTTCCCAATATTTTTCCACAAATCTTTTTTGTTTCGCCCCTACATTTCCCATAAATATGAACACTTCCACTGCCTCCCATTCCCACAGTGCTCACCATTGCAGCCTCTAAGCACCTCACAAATCTCAATTTACCCTAATCATCCGGGGAGCAGATTAATGACAGCCTTGAACCCAGGCAGAGCAGCAGAGCAGTGCTGGCACCCCACACTGACCCCAGCACTGGAGAGGGGCTGGCCACCAGCCTGCTTGCACAGCTCCTTCAGCTGGAACAGGAAGGCTCATGACACTTCATTATCCTCACTTATGTCTTTCTGCTCAACAAGATGCGATGCTAAGCCACTCTGTCAGACTTTTTCATGGATATCACAGAGTCTGAACCCAAATTTCAGGCATTTGTGTTTCATACCCAGATTCAATCCTATCCATTTCTCCCCTCCCCTGGCATCCCCTGTACTGTGGTCCGGATCTCATCACCGCTCCTTCACAACTCTTTCTGGGCTGATCTGCACAGGACCTAACCTTCAGCACTGCTGTTATTCTGTTCACACAGATGAGGGCAGGAGCCCAGACAAAGCCCTGCAGTTGGCTGCTGTCACACCACCACAGGGATGAGAGAGCACCCTGAGCTGCAGCCTCAGCCCAACACCCACTCAGCTGCCATGCAGCTCCTGCAGGAGACCTGCTCAGATGTGACCTTGCAGCCGTGGAGCAGAGATAGAGCACACTAACACTGCCCTCAGAGCAAACATTACAGACAGCTTGCTACATCACACACAGATAATGCTAACGTGCATTTAAATTATGTGCTTACACAAGAAAGTAATATGAGATTAGGACTACTTGTGTTTTGCCCTACAGCAGCCCAGTCACAGGGCTTGTTACAATTGGAAAGATTAGCGTGGTGGAAGGGCAATACAGGAGGGTAACAGCAAAGGGACTACAGTGGATGGAACGGTGTTACAAAGGAAAAGCACTCACCCATCTCT
This sequence comes from Bambusicola thoracicus, assembly GCA_002909625.1. NCBI lineage: Eukaryota > Metazoa > Chordata > Aves > Galliformes > Phasianidae > Bambusicola > Bambusicola thoracicus. The sequence goes on along the minus strand of PPHD01004660.1, from coordinate 26,559 downwards.
GAAGTTGCAGGCTTACAAAAGGGACTTCCCAAGGAAGGAATCTCCAACCAGAGACCCTTCCCCAGTGGCAGTCAGCCCTTACATGAGGTCTAAGAGAGGTGCAGCCAGGCTCTACCCCTCCCAGTCCCACAGCTGAACTGCCTTCACCTGTGCTCCCAGGGCTGACTGGGTCCTTTCCCAGGTGCTCAATCAGTGGTTCAGGCTGTGACTCAGCGGTTACCATACAGGGCTTCAGGCTCAGAATTGCAGGCACTCTGCCTTATTCCCCCATGACCCTCTCAAAAGAGAATGCCCTGGTTTATTACCCCCCTACAACACAACATCCATTACCTTACCCTGTCCTGCCAGGAGTACAACAGCAGGCAGTGGCTGAAGCCTCATCCACCAGCAAGGACCCCTGCAGGCACACACCTGGCTGAGCCCTCACCTTGCAGCAGCACAGAACTCAGCCCCTGCCGCGGCCTTAAATAGGAAATTCAGATCCTCTTCTGCTAACCATGGCCTCCCATACTTCCTTCCCTCGTTCATCACAAACGAGATCAAGCCCAACCAATTAGCTAATGATTAAACCCAAATTCCATGGCTTGGAGCCTTTCAGACCCCCATTTCCCAGGCTGGGACAAAGCCCCTTCCCAGCACAGTGAGTGCTGATGGGGCTGCCCTGCGGTTCCCCTCACCTGCTCACCCCCAAGCTGTAAGCCTCCTGCTCGCTGAGCTCAGAGATTACTCTGCCAGCCAGGAAACCATGTGAGAGTGGTGGTGAGACCTGAACTGAAAACAAAACTCGAGACAAAAGCATTCAAAGAGGCTGTGAAACGGCTCCGATTAGCAGCAGGCGACAAAGCGGCTTTCACCCACGGTGCACACCGCCCTCCCTTAGCCGCTGCTGCAGAATGGATTTGCTGAACTCGAATGCCAAGGGAAAAAAATAGTATTTGATCCAAAGAGCAAATCCTACCAACACGGGAGGCTCAGCCCCGCTCCCATCCTCCAGCTGACCCCGGGGATGCTCGCTTTTATTTCTCCCCTTGGAACGGCACAAAGTGGCTTCGCTCCGTTGCCTTTGGGAACAAATCAGTGCTTCCCTACTTCTCGGCCCGGCAGCAGCGAGCTGTGGGGCAGCGCGACGTGACGGCCCCCAGCAAAAGCAGAGATGTGTCAGTGAGAGATGTGCCTCTGAGTCACAGCACTGCAGGGACCCGCAGTGTATGGTCAGGGCTTATCCGCCAGCCTCGCTGGGGGACTTCCTTAAGGTCAAGCCCTGCGCTTAGAATTGCCCATCTGTGAGCAGAACAAACACTTGGCCACGTTTGTGAGCTCAGACTGGAGATGATTCACTCGTAATGACTTTCAGAGGGAAAATTATGTGAGTAATACTTTGAGAAAGAAGGTATGAAAAACACAGGGAGGGAAATTTGTGATGTATTTAATAATTATCGGTGTTCACAGCATCATGAGACTCATATAGGGCTGCTTCCAGCATTCCCAATTATTGCACCGCACTGCTGCAGAGCACACTAACCCTAAAATGCTCAGCAAATACATCTGTGTCACTCAGTCCTATCAGTGTTTAGAGAATGTCTTGGAGCACACATTAAACACTTCAGCTGCTAAAGCGAGTGTCAGCACTGTCCCAAGAGCCTCTGAAGTAAATGATGTCGTTAACCACATCATGGGAATACTCGTATTAATCTCCCTGGCTCTGTGCAAACCTTCTTTGTGACAGCAGAGCCACAGGTGCCGAAGCTCTTACACTTGGATTTACAGCACGCTGGGACATGGAGCAGGGCTGGGCAGAGGTGGCCCCGTGGGTACGTGCGTGGGGACAGCAGTGGGACGCTGTGCTCCCAGCCTGCAGCTGCTCCTCTCTCCTTGCCCTGTGCGCCAGACCTCGCTAGCACCGCATGGCACCAGGGCTCCTGACATGGCCATAATGTAATTTTGCATGTGTTAATTTCATTTCTTGGCTTTGCTTAGTATCAGTTATTATTCTGCTGAGACTGTAAGCAGGAACGGGTGAAGCTGGTTCAGAGAAAACAGCCAAGCCCATGCCTTTCATTTCCCCTCTCTTTCCAGCTGCCGTGACCTTTGCCCATTATTAGAACCAAAACTGAAATCAGCCTGCTCTTTCCGAGCCTCTGAAATACTCAGCTCTGAGTCAAATATATGAAAGAAGGGAACTGATTCAGACTGCCACGAGCTGTTGTTTCAGTTCCACCGTAGAGCAGTTCCAGCACCATCAGCTCTTTTCTTCCCTCTGCAAGCAGTGCTGGGAGCAGCCCAGTTGGAGGCCATTGGCATTGAGAAGCCCACAGTCAGTTATCTCGTCCCCAACTGACCCTCCTTGTCCCAGCAGGGCCAGCCCCTGTCCATCACTGCCCAGCTGAGACCCCAGCACCATGCTGCAGCTGGGCCAGACATGGTCCCTTGGCTCCATAGCAGCCAGCTGGAGCTTTATCCCTTGGAGAAGGACAGAAGTCCCACTTGAAAGGCTGAAGCATTCAGTCTCACTTCAGTCTAGCTCACATCCACCACAGCAAACCTCTTGAACATCACTGCAGCTCTGAATGGGGACAAACTGCACTTGTGTAAGTGCTTTCTCCAATCTCACCATGCCTCAGGACCAGGGGTTTGTGATGGTACAGTGATATCGGTGTAGCTACACCCATCCACACTTCTCCAGAGTCAAGCCTCCAGGAGAAAGGCTGTATTTGTGCCCTGAGTCACTGAGAGCCGTCTCCAATTGTTCTTAAACCTGATACTGATCCATATTTTTGTTAAAAGCATAAACATAGCAGCTGAGCAAGCCATTGGGAAGGCAAATTAAAGGCTTTTTCCTTAAAGGTGATTTCAACATATTTTCCAACTCTGCCTTCTTTACCGTAAATACACCACCCAGGGCTCCAGGGGCCTTCGGGGTAAGGCGCCTGGTGTTGTAAGGAAGCATCTCCTGTGCCAGATCTGACTTGCAGAACAACACGGGCACCTGTTGTTTGTTTTGGCAATCCCAAAATCACGGTGTTCCCAGCACACAGGCATGTGCTCAGGGTGAGCTCAAGCTCTCAGAACTGAAAGATATCATGCTGTTTAAATAAAAAGTCCTCTATGGTTCAGCAAAGATTGCATGGAAATACTACTTTGCAACTGCCAAATAGCTGAGATTCAGACCCAGAGGTAAAGAAAGTTGTCTGTTCTTGTCTCCATTGGGAGGAAGGCCTGCTCGCCAAGGCTATGCTGAACAGAGCTGCTGGGAATAGAGGTGGTTCTGGATCAGAAGAGGTGTGATTTGCTCTGGAGCACCCTTCTCCACCCAGTCCCACGGAACCCTACCACGTAACAGGAGCCCTACCCAGCAGCAAGGACAGGTGTAGGCTTTCTCATCTCCTCTGCCAGGATCTGGGTCACAGCATCACGCCAGCTAAGCTGGGACAGCCTCCGCACCAAGGCTTTTTGCACTCTTCCAGAAAAGCAGCAGACTCAGGGACGCTAACTGCAGAGCTGTGCAGGAAATACCAGCCTGTTGCCTTAGCTCTCAGCTTCTCACCCAAAACACCTTTGTTTTGTACAGCTTTTATGCATAAAATTTTTTCAGACACCCACGACAGTTGTGATTACTCACCTTAATGTTCAGCATTTATCCATATCTACCTCACAGTAGTTAATGTACACAAGTCAGCCAGGCTTAGCAAATCTTTGCCCTTTTCTATGTTATCGATCTGACATTTCCTCTGGAGTATTTCAACTGAGAATTAAATTAATGCCGTATCTATGGACGTTACTTGCTTCAGACAGACCAGCTGCTCAGACCGACACACCCTCTGCTTAGTCAGTCACAGTCATCCCTTTATTACTCCACGAAAACTTGACATTGACTCTTCAAAGCAGAAGATGCCACTACTGGGAAGCACCAGACCCACCACCCCTGCCACTCTCCAGCTCACACGCTCTCCTGGCTCTGCTCCCCCCTTTGCTTCTCCTGCTGTCAGGTTGATGTTGATTAAACACGGTTTTCATGGTTAAATATTCCGTTTTCCCATCTGCTTTCATGTCATGGCAGTGCCGTTGAGGGATCAGCAGGAAGAAGCATGGACTTACAGACAGGCTGCTTGGCCTGGGGAAGAGGTGTCCTCCACATGGACTGCACCACCTTCCCGGATTTATAAGGCTTTCCTTGGTATTTAATAAAGATGGCTGTTCTGACAATGAAGAGAAACATCTGCTGCCCTGTAAGAGCCTGGCCTGCTTCAGCAGCCTCTGCGCTTCCTTCTTCAGAGAGCAGTTTGGATTGATTAAGACTCGAGCAAATATTCTGTGCTTCGGTACATCCCCGGCTGATTGAAATCGTACCTGAAACCTCACAAAAACCTACCAAAACAAAATGCTACATTAAATGAAGGTCTGGAGGACACGTGAAGGCCTGAAACTTCAAAGAAGCACTTTCAAGGATGAAGACTCCATCCAAAGGATTTTTATATCACTCCAGCTGCAAAGGAGGCCTTCAGATAGGGTCTGCAATGGTGCTGTGCGCAGGACGGGGTTTTGCTTGTGACCGAGGCAGTCCTGGTTTGTACACACAGGCTTCATGCAGCTTAACCAGGGCAAGACCCCCAGGGTTTGGCTTGTGCTCCTTGCCCAGCCCAAGGGTGAGAGGGGCTGCATGCTGCCAGACAGCTAAGAGGTGGCGTGGGAAGCAGAGGATGCCACAGCATCACAGAGCCAGGCTTGGTGCTGGAACAAGATGGGCATTCCAATCATTAGCAGGAATAATAGTAAATACAAAAACACCTAAATCTGCACTGCTGCTTTTTATCACTCAAAAGGCTCTGAATAGGAATCAGTGCAGACTTGTTGGCTCCGAGCACAAAACACCTATAGGTAAATAAAAACTTCACATAGCAGGGAATGGAACTAGATGATATTAAAGGTCCCTTCCAACTCAAACTGTTCTATGATTCTGTGTATTGCCATAGATTATTCCTCCATGGAATACCTAAAAAGAAGCTTTTGCTGTAAGATACCACTTGCTTCTTTTAAACTCCTCTGCTTTGCATTTGCAAGAAGAAAAGCCACAATAGAAGCTGATAAATGTTAATGTTGATAAGTGCACTGTGCTCAGCGAAGCTGTGGGGCATTCAGGCAGGTGACTGCTCTCTGCAGAAGCATCTCAACCTGCAGATGAAGCCCAGCCAAGCTGAGGTTTGGGCTGGTGTGATGCTGGTGTGTGCCCTGCTGGGCACAGCTGTGGGGCAGCAGCTGAAGCACAGCACCTGCAGAGCATGGGAAGCTGCCCAGCCCTAACAGCTCTGAACAGCCACCTGAATAGCCCTGCTCGGCAGAACAGTCTTCTCCATTGTGGAGAGAAGGAAATGATGCACTACACTCCTTCGCACAGCTTAGCTGATGCTGTTCAGAAATAATCCATCTTACTTCTGCTGTCAGATGGAAAAAAAAGCCTTGCCTCCACTCACCCAAATCTTCCAGTTGTGGAAAACCATGTTGGTACCCTTTGTGGTGTGGGCAAAATGCACACTGGTCAGGATCAGGTTGGGAGCATCCTCACTCTCCACGTTTTATTACCCGATGTCTACTTGGTGTGAGCGTGAACATTTAAGTCATTCCCCTCCCGTAGTTTAATTGCTGAAATTGCATCACAGGACTGGAGGAGGACACAAAGCACACAAACCAACCCCCAGAAGCCTCACGACATCCCCCTGTGATCCACTTTGCAAAGAGGAAATCACTCCAGGTCAGCTTCTGCACAGCCCACTCATTCAGCCAAGACAAGAAAGTTGCTGGAGCAAGGAACTGAAGAGTAACATGATAAAAACACAGCATTAGTGGTAACAGCCTCTACAGATCAGCTCCTGAAGGAGACGTGCTCAGAGTGCTGCACATTCCCCACTCGCTGTTGTTTTCTTGCTACAGAGATTTGCTGAAGATTTGAGCCTTAATCGGTGCAGTGTAACAGTACCTACGTTTGTATTTGTATGCTGATCTCCTGTGGTTAGACGTAGGCTTTGGCTCCCGGGGGAACCCAGAGCACAGTTTGATCAGCCCTGTTCCAAGTAAGCACACACTAGTTTGTTACACGGAGAGCCTTTGGTTTTCTTTTTAATATCAAAGACAAATAAAGTGTTCATCAGTGCCCAAGCTGCTGACCACCCTTGGCTTCAGAGCCACTTTGCATAGAACATAGAAGAAGCCAAGTGTAGGAGTGCAGCACCTATCTACTCATGCTGCTATTTCCAATGTACTCAAGGTGAAATAAAGCCAGGAGCCTGAAAGGGAAGAGTACCTGCTACTCCTACAGCCACCATCTCCCTTTTCCTTTATCTTGGGCTTCTGACTCTTTAATCTGTTGTGGAATGTCATTTAATTAAGCATTTCCAGGGTTCACTCTAGGCCATGGGATTATGCAGTAAGCAGGCAGCTCTGGCCCGAGGCTGCAATAATTAAGGCCGCAAAGGACAGCTTGGCACTTTGTCTAACTGGGGAGCCAAAAGAAATACGCCAGAGCTGGTACTAAATATTACCACAGTGGAAGCATCCTGACTCAGTAGGAATTCTCAGATATCTCCTAATCACACAAGACATAAAGAGATCCAAAAGTGCATTTTTCAATCCAAAGTAGACCTCGACCCCCAGATGTGTGAGCAGCTCCAGGGTGCCAACCCCTCCTGCTACCAGCAATTAGTGCAGCTGTGCTGATGTGGGCAAGTTCCTGAACCCTGCTGGTGGAATCACCATGCCACCAGGACAGCTGTGCCCATCTCTGTGCACCACAGAGCCTGACCTTGATGTTGCTTCTCTGAATCCAAGCACAGGCCAGGGCTCCAGCTGGTGAGCTGGCACGTTTCCACCAGCTCCAGAACAGCCACTTCTGCCAGCAGCGGGCATGGGCTGAGCAGGGCAGCTGAGCTCCTGCAGCACACGCTGAGCAAGTGATGGGGCCAACAGCTCCAGGCCAGGAAGGCAACATTGTTTCCCCAGCACATCCCCTTTAGAAGCTTCTCGCTGTTGTCTCCATTCGGCATTGGCTGACAGACGTTTTCTTCTCTAACACTCACTTTAGCAGTGATATTATTACTTTTACTCGAGCACTTTGATTTCAGCCACAGGAGATGTCACAAATTAGTGTTTACACAACTTAACACGAGGGGGCTGTCAGTACTTGCTCGGAGATGAGGATTCAGTGGCTGAGACCCCAGCCTGGAGACAGGAGGAGGGCAGATTTGGAGCAGAGGTGGAACTAAGGGCACTCAGATCACAGCAGTGAGGCACACTGCACCACAGCTACGTCCCCATGCTGAAAAGAATGAAGAGAATGGCACGGAAGGGGCTGGCTGGTCAAATGCAGCTTCTTCTGTGATCTGAGGCCCTGCCAGCATTGCCTGTTGGCTGGGACAGCGGATCCCAGTGATTTCCTGCCCAGCTGGAAGAAATCTTTTCCACTTGGGCTAGTTAAAAAGACAATCTGCAGAAGAAATGCATATCTGACAGTAGCATGATGTTAAAAATCCTTCAGTCAGCATAGAAATACAGTCCACAGGAATGCGCAGGAGATGCAGAGTTTCTGTGAGAAGAGGGCTCTCCTACAGGGCACCCCAGCACAGCCAACTGCCCCCGCACATCATCATGGAGCAAACACATGGCAACAACCAGCCTAACAGTGATCCTGGCTGCCCCCCGCAGCAAACAGATTTGTTTGTGTTGCCATGTTTGTTTTTTAACCAGCACAGACTTCTTTGTGCTCTGAGCGCCATCTCAGAGCCACAGGTGCAGCGTGTGGTCCCCATCAGAAACCCCTCCAGCCCTTCATCACAAGTGCAAATCAGGAGCTCCACAACTGCGTTAGCAGTGCAGCTCTTTTTAATCACTTTAAAGGTACTGCTGTTTAAATATCTCCTGCACTAAAAAGCAATTGCTGTTTAGACTTTTTTTTTAAGAAATCATTATAACACTCTCATAGTTACTTATCTTTCAGAGGAAGATAACGCAGACAGCTGCTATTTCAAAGGACACTTTGTGCACATTGCTCGAGTAGTCACGTGTGAAGCAGAGCAGAGATTCTCTTGAGTTCAGGATCCTCCATCTCTCCAGCCCTGCACTGTGCCCAACTCCCACAGGCTCACCCAAGTGGGTCCCTCCCATCTGTGCACCCTATGGTGAAGTTAGCAGGAAGATGAAGCACACCAGAATCCAAGCAGGGATTAACCGACACTTTGTGTTCTGGAATGGTTACTCAGACGTTTACAGGGGCTTTGAGTCCCATCTCCCACAGCCCTCTGCAAAACACGACCTGCCAGTCAGCCCCTGCTATTTCCTCAGAGCCAAAGCTGCTCTTACAACCAATGGAAATTCTGCCACAGCAGAGAACAGCAAATGAATAAAAAGAGAAGGAAAGCGGAGGGCGGAGAGGGACCCGGGATCTCACCTGATTGCAATTGTTGTCCCCAACACAGCACGGCGATTTCCCACCACTTACCATTCAAAGAAACTCCTAATGCAATTCCACTGCTAAAGCTGGTACTTAATAACACAAAGACTCCCTGATGCCGTTAGCACAGCTGGACTGCCAGTTCTGAAATGTCAGCTTCCTTCCCTGTGCTGCAGAAGCTCTACTGTTAATTTTGACATCTGTTTTTTAGTGAGATGTATTTCTCGCAGAGCAAATGCACACTGACAAATCTGGGGCCCTCTGTGTATTTTGGTAAATTGCAATCCATTATGAATATATATCTTCCTATAATGAAATGTTAGCTTTGCTGCTGTAATGCAAGCTGTCCAACTATCTGGTGGGAACATTTAACAACAATAATATTTTTACTGAGGATAACACCGCTACCTCATTCAGGCAGCCCTGGTGCACTCTCCTGGAGCAGTTTCCCCTGATATATTAACAGTTTAACAGCACACAGGTGAAAGCAGATAGGTGATAGTTACATAAAACACTGCCCTGGCAGCTCAGAGCCTCCCTGCAGAGGAGGCAGAGCAGCACACATCTGCTGTAGTCCTCCCTGGGACCTTGCTGATAGCTAACATTGTGCATCACAGCTATCCTTAAAAGGCACAGAGTTGTTGCTGTGCTGCTCACCTCTGGATGCATTTTGAGGGCTTGGGGGGCAGTGATGGGTACTGCGGGCACATCCTTCCTACAGGAAAAGGACAAGACGCTTTGTGCTGTGTTCAGACTTGACTTCATTCAAGGTCCACGTGCTCCAGCAGCTCAGCTCAAATTGAGCTCAGATGCGTATGCCAGTCAGTCACCTCCTGCCCACAGACAACCTTCTGCAGGCCCTCATGGCAGCATAATCACCCTCGTTCCCCACACCAGCAGTGAGGTTTCCCAGCATCTCTCTCCAGCCCTGGTGCCAGGCAATGGGGAACCTCCCCAGCAGTTCCTGTACAGAACACACACAGCCACACTGAGCTTTGCACGGCTGCCTCAGCCACGTTGCAGGTTCTCATTTCTTCCAAGTCGCTCTCCACACTTTGCATTAGCACTATATGGAAGTGATGTCCAGCCTGTCTCAATACACCAACCATTTAAATCTAGGGGTAGTCAGGACCTGGCTTTTAATCTCACATTGTTACCTTGTCCAGCTACTAGAGCAGTACTTAACAATCCTACTTAAAAATCAGTTCACACCATCTGTATAACAGTCAGAAAGACCAACACAGTGGAAGGGCAATGCAGGAGCTGCAATGACAAAGGGACTAGCATGATAGAAAGGTGTTATAAGGAAAAGCACTCACCCATCTCTGAAGACGCAGGCTCACGGGGAAAACTCCACAAGGGAGGAATCTCCAACCAGAGACCCTTCCCCAGTGGGGGTCAGCCCTTACATGAGGTCTAAGGGAGGTGCAGCCAGGCTCCACCCCTCCCAGCCCCACAGCTGAATTGCCCTCACCTGTGCTCCCAGGGCTGACCGGGTCCTTTCCCAGGTGCTCAATCAGTGCTTCAGGCCGTGACTCAGCAGTTACCATACAGCCTGTTATTATGGAGAAATTCATCATTACACTATTCCATCGCACGATGCCTTTCTGCTATTTGATTGTGCTGCTTGCTTAAGGGCTCCTTATTCGAGATGCAAAGCTCACGGCAGAAAGCCTTCGCTGGCACTGAGGATCTGGATCAGACCCAGAGAGCAGAAGAGAATATTGGTTCCTAACTTTCCTATCTGAGCGTGACGTGCCCCCAGGCCTGCTGCTTGTCTTAGCAGAAGCATTATCTCCCGTTTAGGCATGACAATATTTGTCAAGTGTGATGCTCATTAGCGTGCCGTGTGGTCGGGCTCGCAGTGTATTAACACTCCAAAAGATCAGGTGGGGAGTAAAGGTCCGCTCTTTGTAGTCAATTATAGCCATCAACGTTAATGATGCCACCACGGAGAGCCATGCAGGAGGAGAAGTGCTTCTGGGAGGTGAGGCTTGACAGCATACCTGGGCTGCGAGGAGCTGGGATGGAAACGCGGTGTGCGCCTCCAGCCTCCATCTCAGCCACTCGGTGATTCATTTCAAGAACAGTCTAGTGGCTTTAAAAAAAAAAACACCGAACAAAAGACAAGCTTTCTAACCTCAAGTGCATTCTCATGTATTCTTCAGAACCCGCACTGTTGATGATACTTCAACCTGGTATTTAATCAAAAAGAGAAAAAGCAGCACAGGGGCTGAAAGTTTCCCATCTCTGCCTCTGACGGTACGTTTTCCCAGCAAAGCCTGAGATTTCCCAGCAAAGCCAAGCTTTTTAATGGCGTTTGCTTGGAGACAGTGCTTGTCCCACTCACTGCTGGGCAGAACACTCAGCTTTTCCCCCTTGGAGAACGTCATCATCATCGTAATTATTGGAGAATCATTTTCAAAGTGCAGCCTTACATTTCCAAATCTCTTCCATGAAGAAAAGGGTTAAAAAAAAAAAAAGTTAAAAAAATAAATCGCTTGAATTCTTAGAAAAGCAGGAAGACGTGGGGTTACTCAAAAGCTGGTCCTCAAGGGGAAGGGAATCCCAAACTGACCATCACCCCGCATGGCAGCATCCCACCTACTGCCAAGGGAGGAGAGGAGGAGCAGCCCCTGTGCTCCGTCCCATCGAAGGACAAACTCCAGGAAAAGCCTCAACCTGAAAGAACGCGGGAATAGCACTGAAATCCTGGCACAGCTCCCCATCCTGCTGGACTGCTATAAATACAACCGAGCGTGAGACAGCAGGAGCGGGTCCTGAAACCCCACTGAAACTTGGCGTGTGTGAGTCACTGTCCCTATAATTGCCATCCACACAGAGCCAGGTAAGCATGGATACTCCCAGTTAAAAACTATACCCCAAAATGCATTTTCCAGCTCTTCCCTAAACAGGGAGTTTCTTAAGCACGCGCTTAATTTTAAGCAGAACCATGAAGAACGTGTATTTCAGTTTAGGAACCGATTTACTGCTTCGCTAAGGAAGAATGCTTTGATTAGAGTCATCATTTGCTTAGCCCGTGGCCATTGATTTCAATTTAATTGGCATCCATCATCTTTGCAAATGCAGCAGAATAGAGCACCGATATTATAGTCCATGACATATTCCATTCCTTTAATTGCGTTTGCTGGCCCAAACAGGACCCTACATGTAAGGTTATTTATGCACTTGTCCACAGAGCGGACTGCACAGCAAACAGCAGCATTCAATATTTGATGCATTCCCTAAAAATAAAGCCACGTTCTCTCTCAGAGAGGTGCAGCTCAGTCAGTAATTCAAACTCTCAGCATCCACGAAATCCCGCAGTCCATTTACGCCTGCTTTGTAGAAGTGATGTTTGCGTGGTGGTCTAAAGCCTTTTCTTTTTCTCTTTTCCTTTCCAGCATGTGCTCTTGTACTTACCAGGGCACTTACAGTATTATTTAGGTTGCTGCCTGCCATATTTTCAAGCTACTAGAAGACAGTTTCTTCGACATTTTCATAATGTTTTGAAATGCTGATGAGGATTTAGCATTAAAATTAATGGCAGCCAGCCGTGGTCTTTCAGATGTGAAAGACTGCACAGTATTTTCCGAGGAAAAAATGAGAGGGGGGAGAAGAATGGAGATATAAATAGCCAGTCTTGCTTTTCTCCAGGCAGGATCCTTTTAATCATGTAAAATAGATTTTAAAGATTAAAGACTGTAGGCTCTGTTCCGCCTTTGCTCATGACTCGTATCACAATTTTTTTGTATGTAATTTGAATGAAAAAGGACACACATGGTGTTTCCACTTGCATTACCCCAAAGTGGAATGTCCCCCCGAAGGACAGAGCCCCTTCCTCCTCTGCAGTGAGGGGAGAGCCACGCACACTCCCCATCATCACCCTGCTTCTGAGTCCCGGACCTTCCATTTTCAGAGATTCAATTCAGAGCTATGTCTTAGAAGTAGAAAAAGAGACAGAAGAATTACTGGTCCAGCAGCTCCGTCTGTATATGCATGAGCTGCCGTCCCAGCTTCCATCCAAACATCAGAGCGCTGATGGGAATCCTGCGCCCATTGGGACGGGAGTGGCTGTGCTGCTGCCCCACTGTTGCTGCCTGGGGGCTCCTCGGAGCTGCGGTGGGTTCTGCAAGCTGCACAACAGCCGCTTGTTGGAGCCTCTGCTGCAGCAGAGAGCAGGCAGCCCTCCTTGTGGGACCACTGAGAGCCAGCAGTGGTGAGCACGTATTCTTCCTGCTAGATATTGCTTCAGAATAGCAGGGAAGCAAAGGATGCTGCCGGACACAGATACATCTTCCGGTGGCATTCGGGATTCACCTTGAAATCTCCCTGGCCAAAGCTGAGACTGGTTTCTGGCGGGCTTCATTTCCAAGGCTTTGAGGAGCAGAGTTTGCTGTTCACATGGCCTGTGGGAATATATAAGGAAACATAAGAGCAGAAAGGCAGTGTTGGGATATCAGGAACTGTCTTGGTTCTTAGCAGCAGCTTTCCAGGGACAGCGTGGCCTGAATGAAAATAAAGATGTGCAACCTTCCTACAAGAAAATAAAACACTTCGGTAATTGCAACGATTCTGCCTTGCCAGCCCTGGAAATGCAGCTGACGAAGCACAGCGTGGGCAATGTCAGAGCAGCCCCCCACGTGTGCCTGCAGCCCCATACACGAGCAGGGCTAAGGGCAGTTTGCTCCCCCTGCCCTGGGCTGGCAGACCGCTGTGCCTTCAGTCAGTTCCTTCTGCTGTGCTGCATGCACCCATCCATGAGGAGCTGACCCAGAACCGCCCTCCTCTCTGTGCAGATAGCACACATCTCTGCTACCTCACAGACTGCAGATCTGTTTCAAGGTCCTGACCTGAGTTTTTAAAGCCCTTAATAGGCGAGAGCCTAATGAACCTTGGAGGCAGCCTCTTAGTCTGCAATCCAAAGCAACAGTTGGGACAGCTCAGGGCAAGCTGGGCCGGCTGGTCTTGGGGCAAAGCCCTCCTCACTCTCTGCACCCAACCCTTTTGCTGCCCATGTCACAGCTCTGCCTTTTACCAACTGTGACACAGCCCAGACTGGCACCTCACACCTGCCATGGCCTTCTTTACTACTGCTGCTGCGAGAGATTGGTTAAATGTTGGCATGAGGTAAGGAGAATTGAAATTTTAGGATGAAGCACTTCTTTATCCCTGCTGGCAACAGCAAGCAGAGCACAGGCACCAGAAGCCTGATGGAACGGCCCTGGAGTTGCTGGGACTCACACAGCCTGTGACCAGGAGTCCTCACAGTGTGACCCTTCCAAGCAAGGACTGGCTGAGGCCCTGGCAGCTGAAAGCAGAGGCAGCGCTATGCCCAGTGCTTTATCCTTGGTTAGGAGCAGCACAACATGCAGCTGTGAGAGGATATTCCCCATCACGGATGCATTAATGCTCACTAATTTGCTTATCATCTTCTTCTCACTCCTCCACATGCAGCCTATGCTCCTCTACCATGCAGCTATGAATAGAACTGCAGAATTAGCCTGCACCGTAACTCCGGCTTCAAAACTCACCCGCATCTCCATCCTCCTTGCCACACACCATTTAATACTCCAGTTTCAACTTTTAAATAGCTCAGAGGCTGAGGAGCTGACAGTGGCAGCTCATTGCTCCCACAGCTCTAGCACCCTCTTCCTGCAGCCTTCCTCCTCCTCAGCAGCCATCCTCTTTGCCCCCATCCCCACCCTGGACACCCCCTGCCACATGCACAGCCGCAGCAGGGTGCACTTCCCCAGCTCCCACCCAGCTGAAGCCCTCATCCTGCTGAGCAGCTCCTCCCGCTGCTCATCACCCTCCACCTTCAGCTGGTCACTGTGTGCATCCAGACATGCTCATCAGCTTTCACATCCTGCTCTTTTGTAAGCTTGTGTTCCTTCGAAAGAACGAGCAGGAATGACTGCAGCCACACCTATACTGGAAATGCCTGTGCAGCGATCTGTAGGTATGTTCACAAAGAAAACAAAAGCTGCAAAGAAGTGAGTATCCATTTGCTCTGAACTTTGCTGTCAGGTCCTTCTCTGGACCCGATGCTTTGAAGCACTGAGCTGCCATCGCCCCCGAGGGACCTGAGCTTCTCCTCACACACAAACAGAAATCAGGAGTCGCTCCATTGCAGGGAAGTGAATTATGCAGGTGTAACCTCGACGTGACAGAGGGCTCATGGATGCCAGCAGAGCCTGGAACAGGTGCCCTTTCATTTTTCACACGGCGATTTTTCATTTTCAGCCGCTTGGTTTTGCACAGCTACATGAGCACACGCAGCTGCGATGCAGTAGGAGAGGAAGGCTGATATTTAGGGGAAATCACATGCTTAGATCAATGCACGCTGCAGGTATTCAGCTGGAACCGAATGTGTTGGAAGCCATGTAAACCCCAGGGGGCTTGTTCACTAATCAATAAACACAAGGAATGTACGCCACTGAGTTATTGCTGGAGTGTTAATTGCAACCATACAAGATGTCTCTTTTGCATTGCTAAAAACAGTCAACATCGCAAACTTTGTTCTCACAAAATGGATACGATAGGAAAAACGTCTTTATATTCCCCCTCTCCAGTATGTTTTCAACTTTAGGAAAATATATAACCTCATTAGAAGCTCTCAGTGATGTCTCATGAAGGAAACAAAGGAGTTCACAGTGGTTCCAGTCCCCTGGTTTACTTACACTAGTGACATTTAAGCAGTCACCTGGGGAAAAATCCCAATGGGAGCGTTGACAACGATTACCATTTGAAAAAGGTCAGGCCTTCTAGTCTCTCTTTGAATAGATGGTGCTGACCTTAAAAACCTTTCTGTCTCAATCTCCATCCCTGTCAGTGGGAGGAGCTGATGACGAGAGGCCGGCCAGGGCGCACCTACCTGGGAAAGGTGACGGGCAGAGAGTTCTTACTGCTCCTTTCTCTCTGGACCAATTGCAGGCAGCTCAGCTCAGCTGCAGCGGGTGCTGGGCAGCACTGGCACCAGTGTGGGATACCGGGCAGGGCATTGCTGCTCCTCAGGGTGACTGTGTTGAAAACAAATGGTGAAAATTGCAATAGCAGCCCAACTCATGGTGGGCAGAGCACTCTGTGTAGTGGTGGACAGAACTTCCATCCCGAGGATTGCACATTCATCACCTCAGCCTGCAGCACGGAGTGCTACCATCATCTGAAATCTGGGAGGAGAACCCTCTAACTCCAAAGTGGTGCCAGAAAGCCAACATTCCTTTATTCCTCATGATATATACCATGAATGTGCCCTCAGAGTTCAAGTTCTGTGTTTTAGCTGCTAAGACATACATACACAATCCACTAGTATACATATTCTTTATTTTCCAGTAACTCATTAATATTTGCTAATGTCCTTCTGGGCACCTCTGGTGGTCATAGACCACTTACTTCCTCCCCATTTCTCCATCATCAGCTTCATCACGGTGACTTTTGGCTGTCCGTGGGCTGTTTTCCCCAGTTTGGCAGATTTCCATTTCTTGTAACGCCATAATGAGCAACTTTCTATCTTAGTGCACTAAAACCCAAAACAGTGCATGTGAAATGCAAGGAAAAAGTCCTTGCACCTGGTGGATGCAGAGATAAAAGTCATTTGTTGTGACTCCAGTGCTCCTGCAGAACAGGATCATTGAGAAAACCAAGGCTGTTCACACACCAAGCAAAGCTAAACTGGAAAGTTTCAGAACCAGCACTCATCGATTCCTTTTGCTAAACTAAGACACTGGTCCTTAAGCTAATGCACTGACCCCATTGCTAAAGCACCGATATCACTATGCATGCACCCAGCAGCTGGCAGCCCCCACGGTAGGACGCAGCCCTCAGGCCAGTCCCGCAGCACAGCCTTTGGAGCAGCACATATCCATCCCGCAGCTGAGACAGACAGCCCACAGCAGCCATCCCAAGCACTGCCGTGCGCTGAGGAATCGGCCCCTAACCACCACAGTCACGAAAATGCAGTAAACATACCCTAGGATTCCATTTTTAGTCGCTTTTTGATGTGGCACTGCAGTGTGTCAGCCTTTCTCGTCCCAGCTGGAACAGATGAATTGCTGATGCTTTTTAGGACCATTGGCATATGAGCACAATAGAAACATCACTCAGATATTGATGACTCACGCACACAAAACACTTCCAAAAACTGTGTTGCCATCGAAGCTAAACAAAGCGAACTAAATTAACGTTTGCATGGAAGGAAAGGAGTTCATTTCCACATATTCAGCACTTAACCAACCTATGGCACCGCTGCAGAACTCCACTGAAACAAAAACTGCCCATGCTTCTCCTGAAAGTTTCATAGACCTCCGCAGGCCAAACTCAGGTTTCAGGCTGGCAGCGAAGCCCGGAGCATCTCACAGGGTATGGGATTTCAGGGCAGAAATTTCACACAGTTCTCGCAGCTACTGGGACAGTTTCCCTGGGTCACACCCCTACCGGCCGCCGGATAATGGTCTCCCTTTGGCTCACATTGCCCCGCTACAAAAGCAACAGACCGTGCGCTATTTGTAAGGCGCAGCCCAACACGTTGCAAAGCTCACAGACATCTCTTACCATTTCGAATGCATTCTATTGGTTCCTTCGTGGGAGACCTCCTCGCCAGCTCTCCCTCCAGGAGGGGAAGCGGTCTGCAGGAGCACAGCATGAACCCGGCTAACCGACAGAGGTAGAAATCCTCACCATGGCTGGAAATGCCACTGCCACGGAGTCAAAAGCACAGAAAAAAATGACCTCATTGAGGCAGCAAGAAAACAACAACCAGCACGTCTAACAGCGAGGCAGCACGCTGACACACTGACTAATAACAAAAGGAAGAGCCCTCTGTCTGGAGAGGGATTAAGCAGATGACTCATGAAGTGGATCTGCTGCTGTCATCTCTGACTCAACGTGATGCCGAAGCCCAGATACGACGTGATCTGATTGTGTTGGCTGTGGGAGTCACGGCAGCAGAGGGGTTCAGCACCCCCAGCCCCTTCCAGAGCCCGGCACCAGGGATCCTTCCATCTCAGTGCCACAGCAATCCTCTTCCTGCCTCTGTGCTCTTCAGCTTCCTGCTAATGCAATGACAAACCTGCAAACCCCAAAGCAGAACAGACTTCTTCAGGTCCCCTGTTACTCTGATACACCAGCCTGCCTGTTTTGTGCCTGAAATAAGTCAACATTTGCTGCTGCTTAACCACTTTGTGAGGATTAACATTTAATGCACTTACAAACTGTCTGAAATGCTTTTTTTCCCCTCAAAAACTCCTGTCCCCCTAAGCTATAGTTCTATCTTCAGCTTCGGGGCAGATGTCTGCACCTCTGACATACACCAGCACCTGAGAGCACCCTTTGGTCCCAGGAGCTCCAGGTACCGACTCTTACTCCATGCACAAACAGATCTCCTTCTTCAAACAGGAGCGCCCCTTTGTGCTTCTGCCCATTGCAACTGCTGAAACACAGACAGGGCGTGTGTATTTTAGAGCCCACCCTGACACACTGCATGAGAGCACTTTTCCAACAGGCTGACCTCAGTCATGGAATCAGCGAGGGGGAGAACAGGATGTGTTCTTCAAACTAGGAGAAGAATAGAACATTTATATGCATCCGATGGACTTCTGTTTCATTAGATCAGGAGCCGTGCCTTTAACATAACTAACATGTGGCAACCACAGGGTCACCACAGTGAGTAAATTTGTCCTGCAGGAGGAAGCAGAAATGCAGCAGGGTTTGCTTCAGCTGGGAGGAAAGCATGCAGCAGCCGTCAGTACTGGCGGCAGCTGGGGGTGGTGGGGAGGAGAACTGAGAGTACGGAGCTGAGAACAGAAGCGTCACAGCGGTGGTGGGTGGGGAACCCCGCCAGCCCCCACTGCCACCACTGCTCTCCGTGCTGAGCGCAGCAGAGCGATGGAGCTGGTAGTCCTTGCTCTCCTGGGAAGGGCTTGAGGTGGTCTTAAACAAGATAAATATATATAAAGGCAGTTAATAACAACGTGACTGGGTATGCATTTAAATTTGCATGCAAAAGCCATCCAGAAGAGAGGGGCTGCAGTAAAGCTGTGTGTCTCTCACATTGCCCTGTTGTGGGGAGACTGTCGTTCTGCAATCACAGAATCATAGAACGGCTTGGATTGGAAAGGACCTTGGGGATCATCAATTTCCAGCCCCCAGATGTTCCCACTAGCAGTGCAGCTCCCTCGCTTTGTTCCCTAAACAGCTCAGAAGGTACTGGATGTCCAAAATAAATCACCATCTTCCCATCAGTTTGGGGAATAGAAGCTAGACGAAAAAAACCAATAAGAATCATGGCCTAATAGAGCGTGGCAATTAAAGTCCACTGGCACACTCTGGCCATTTCCAATGAAACCGGGGTGCCTTTCAGATCGCTGCACATCAGTTCGTACTTCAAATCAAAGGGCTGTATGTCATTGACATTCCCCTGAGCAATCGAAGTGACAGGGCTCTCCAAGGTGTAGTAATAGGATGTAAGTGAAGAAGTGGGTATTATTTTACTCGTGCTGTGATAATTGGAATGCACCACTGCCCAGCATCCATAAACAGCAAAGCGAGAGGTATTAACGGCATTTCAAACCCCGTGCACTGGGGGACAGCCTAAAGGGGGAGCGAGGGGAGCAGAAGGGAGGAGAAATTGGATCCCCAGCAATAATGTAAACATCTAAATATAAACATTCAAAGCTAAAGCAGAGAGAACGTGACAGTGCTTAAAATCTAAAGACTAGAGAAGAAATGTTAGAACTTGCTTTTCACCTCTCCAAAAAGGCAGCAGTAGTGACATGAAAATATATCACAAGCAGAGCACACTTCTTAATAATCAGCAGCATTTTAAAGGCAATCTTGGAGGTTTGCACAGAAACACCCCTAGTTAAGAGAAGAAAGCAAGGCTTATCGTTACCACCTGTCTGCAGCAGGGAGGGAGCTGACCCCATTGCATCTCCTGCACAGAACGACACACACTGCGCAATGTCAGGAGGAGGAAACAAGTGCCAAAGGCATGGCACGATGCAGGCATTGGTTTCCTCCTCTCCCCAGCTGGGTTTCCTGCCCCCCACCCCAGCTCCCACAGCCCCCCTGGCACGGCTGAGGTGCGGTGCTGGGAGGCTGATGGCTGAGCAGGGCAGTGGGGCTGGGAGCAGCAGCTGCCTGCTGTAGGGACGGCTCAGCTCACCCCATGCCGTGCCTGAACTAAAAAGGGCAAATAGATCGTTGGTAAGGCTGGAAAACAGGGAAAGGGATCATTACCTGCAATTATTTGTAAGGACTGTTTTAGAATTCCTTCCAATGTCAACCCTGTGAGCTAACACTACACAACCTGAGGAGTGCACAGAGGTTTCTCTTTCTGGCAAAGGAGATTCTCAGATGGATTTCCCAGGAGTTGGAGGTACTGGCAGGTCAAAGCACTCCTCTCTCCTCCTTGGTTTAATCACTGTACGATGTCCCAGTGCCATGGGGTTACATTTGCAGGTCATTCCCATTTCAGTTCTTGTGTCTTTCATTTCTCTACAGCCTTTCAAGGAGAAGGTGGCTAGTGCTACGTAGGATCAGAACCCAAAAGGAAAGAAATCTGGTGCAATTTATACCCACTTTGAATAAATAACCATATACACTGACACGTGAATTGCTCCCAAATTACTGAGGGTGATTGGATCAGTTCTGTACACCACGCCAGTCCTCCTTTGACTCCAGATGCAAAATTACCGTTTTTCTGCTGAAAGGGTGATTTCATGCCACAACATGCATGACTAAGGTTTTCAGAGAAGACTTTTGTTTAGATAAGGACTAGAGATGCCCTGAGGCTTGTATTGTAATGCTATATGGATATATAGACGGAGAAAAATTCTGTTGGGCTGAGGGAGTGGTGAGATGTTTATCTGCATGATTACTTACTGACAGACACTGGGAACAATGAGATCCTTCCTGACCTTCCCTCACCCCGGTCTGGTCTGGGAGGCAGCAGCAGCCTGCTCTGCAGCACCTGGTCCTGGGCAGCCCACTGCATCTGCTTCCTGCACACACCTCCAACCAGCTGGGCACCGCTGTCCCCAAAATAGAGCCGCTGTCTGCTTGAAACCCAATCCGCAGCTCCCGGGAAAAAAGGAGAGCTGGAGCTGACAGCGCTCCCAAAGGAAAGCGGTCAGAAGAACAGTGCTGATATGTGGAATGGCTCCTGGGATTTGCCCTCTGCTCACATTGTTAAATAAGCTTGCAATTGCATCTCTTTTGCTGTACTACTAAGCTCCAGCCAGAGCAATCTGCATTTCAGTGCAACCTGCGCATCTCTGGGTGCAGCACTGCTTCCGTGGGCACCAGAAAGCACTGCAGGAGCTGCAGTGGGTGCTGCTCCCGCGACGGGTGCTGTCCTTTCATTAATGCATGCTAATTGCTGCTTGATAGCAAGCAGTGCTGCAGGGATGTGATGAGGGCACTTCAGGACTTTGTGGAAACGTTGTTGTGTCTTCATTGAGACTGCAGATAACCTCAGTTCAGGTTCTTAGGTGTAAAACTCTGTATCTCAGCCTAAAAATGGAGCTCTCGGCAATTACTGAACCCAAGAACAAGAGATTGGATGGCTTGGACTCAGCAAGGTCTATAATACTCACTGAAAGCTACTGGTGGTAACTATGAAGCCTTTTCATCCTGAGACCCCAAAACCATTCAGGAAATGGAAAGCTATTCCCATTTTATAGACGACAAAGAACAAAGGAGGCAACTCGTTCTCCAGGAATGCCATGTAATCTTCAGTTTCTGGTGGGGAAAAGCTGCAGCAAGGTAACACAGAAAGACTATGTAAAAACCCGGATCATCTTCCACTCAATAATCCTCTCCCATCACTGGAGATGGCCCATGAGCAGTGTTGTGGGATTTTGGCTGTGCAGCAAATCAGCACCTGAGGGCTCTCCCAATGTACAGCTCCACACCTTCGTCCCCCAGACCCTACATGAAACCCCAAATCAGAAGCCTTCAGCTCACCTTTTAGCCCAAGGGCCATCCCAGGCCCACCCAGTTGACCCCAACTGCAATACAGAGACAAACAACATTCAGCTACATCAGCAAACTTGACCTAGAATAAGCATAAGCAGCATGATAATTCACTCTATTGACTGTTGTGTTTTTGTGAGGGATAATTTCAGGGGATACCTTCTTTTGTCCATCCATCCAAGCTCCAATAGAAATTAACTCCCTTCTGTCCAGATGAATATCAATGAGTGCACGTAAGTGTAATGGCTGTAGTTTCAGTGACATCACTCAGTGGCACCACTACAGCAGACACCTGATAGCTGGCAAAAAGTACCCTATTAATAGGTTAAAGGGGTAAGTAGGAAAAAAAAATATGAAAATAAACATGCAGTTAAATTGTGCTTTCTCTCCGGAAGCTTTGGAACATAAAAGAAATGTTTTCCATCAGATTTCATTGCTGACATCTGAAGAATCCCCTTTCAGCAGAAGATGACAGTTTGAAAGGCTTCTAATTTTTCGTTTGCTGCTTTTTCTTTTAAACTGCCCGTGATACAGCACTGAGCCACAGCAGCTCCGTGTTAAGGGGATCAAAGCCTCCATTACCTCAAGCTTAAAAATTCTTCACACTTTCCTCCTTATCCTTATTCAGCTACAGGAAGGGAAATAATATCTGTCTTGGATTTTATTCCGCATTTCAAAATGCCAAAACCATCCAAACAAGAGCTGCTTGTGTACGGTGCGAGGGCTTTGTTTTGACTGGCACCCGGAGCAATTATGACATACTATCATCAAAGCGAACTCCTCAGATTATGGGGAAAGCAAAACAGGTTCTCAGTTTTCCAACTTCTCCTGATATAAACATCTTCGCAGTCAAGCAGGTACAGTATATGGGAGTTATCACCTTGGAACCAAGGCTGTCACTTGATTAAGGAATGTTACTGCTATCCACACAGACATTCCCGAAGCACGTGAAAAGTATATAGAAGTTTACTATGTGTATGTTGTAAAATAAATTCTTATCTGATTTCCATGTATACACACAAAAGGCACTGACATCCATGCCACAGCCTCCTGTGTGCACAAACACTGCGTTCGGTGGACGAGGAGTGCAGTTCCACTGTGTGGCTCTGCACAGGGATGAGCATCCCATCCTATGGCACAGCATCAGCAACACGACCAGGGCCAAAAGCCAACCTACAGCTAAGCAGAAAGAGCTCAGGCTTTTAGCCAAAATACAAATAGGAAATCCAACATTTTCAGAAGCATGTTTTTTATCAACTTAGACCTCCGCTGGTTTCTTGCCTGTGAAACACTCTCTTTTCCTAATGCCATCGTTCTCACAAAGCTCTCCCAAAGTCCTCCAATTGATGCGTATTTGTAAACCGTACAGGTCCTTTGTTGGAGCTTCCATTCTAGTCCGGGGACTCCAATTTTCGGAGCAGCCGACTCCTCAGCGGTGTGGAAGCGCCGTGATGAAGGCTCTGTGAACCCAGGGTCAGCAAGTCATGCCTTCCTTTCGACGAGGATTTGTTCTCAACAAGCAGGCTGCTCACAAATCCCTCGTGCGAGTGTAGGGCTCTGTGCAGCCTGCGGAGACAAAATTAGAATATAAACATCTACTCACTAGAGAAACAAGGGAGTTATTGTCACTGTAAAGAAGGAGACATCTAAACCATACCCCCTCTGCATTAATTCCATTCTTGTGCACAGGCAAGCTGACAGTTATACCACCGAGTAAACTGCAGTTATCCAGGCAAATGATCGCTTAATGTTCTTTATTTTACTTTTTCTAAAGAAAATTGATTTCTTGCTATTTATGTTCAGGGTATTTCATTGTGCTGTGATTATAAACTAGACTGAATGCATTTCCACTGACTCCCTGCAAAGTGTTTTACAATCCTTCCTGTTTGTACGACGCGAGATGTCTTTTTTAATTGCGAGTCTTTTTTTATTATTAATAAATAGAATACTTGCTTATTTGTTTACTCAAAACCTCTGGAAGAGTTCGGCTGGGCTGCAGCCCTTCGGCAAGCTGCTATCAGGTAGGGGAGAAAATATCCGCAGTGATGATGTCTGCCATGTAAATAGCAAAACCACCCCCTTAAACTTCATCAAACCTCTGCAGATGTTTAACATTTAAACTGGAAGGATGATTTCCGGGGCATGGCTTTGGGTCACAACCACCACGGCTGTCACATCAGGTGCTCCTCCCCTCTGACGCATCACACAGGCAGGGCACAGCGGGGACACCCCAGCCAGGTGGGCAGTGAGGAGCCAGCGTGGTCCAACCATCCATCCCCACTGCAGGAGCGCTGCAGCTCAGCGGGGGGGTTTGTCTCGTGGTGCAGATTGCCTCATCTCTGAGGTGCTCCCTTGCTCGAGAAGTGCAAAATTCTCAGCTCTCCTCCAGGACTGCTAATGCAATCACTCCAACCACCCCCACTCTGAGAGCCTTTTAAGGGCAGACATTTAGGCACAGGTTTTGAAACACATTCAACATCCTGTGATTATTTTTTTCCCCCTCCCTTCCCACACCTCAGTATGTAAAACGCTATTGCTGTGGAAATAAAAGTGTGAAAATCAATCGGGGACCTTTGCAAACTATTCAAAACCTACCATAGCATTACAGGTTTACCACCAGCAGCTAAAAGAGGCTCTCTGTGAAACTGTGTGGGAAATATTCCACACAACATAAGGATTTTGACTGACATGCAGAGTATTTTGAATAATCCAGCTACTATTTACCTAGAAAACCACAGTCACTCACATGAATACAAAGCTCTATAAATATTATTTTACTGCTGATGTTTTGCCATCTTTTCTTGGGAAAACTATCTCATGTAGAAACGTGTGTCTGTAGGGAGGGGTCAAACTTTGCCGTAAATACTGATTGTTAAAAGGCAAACAAAGAGAAGTGTGGGGGGTTGGTTCCCACCCACTCCTCACTGCCTTCTTCCCTTCTCTGCTCAGCGTTTCTCAGAAATGAAGCAGAGCCTTCCTCCTGCCGGCTGCTTCTCTCCCAGCTGCGCATGGTGGTGAGCCCTTGTTATGGGGGTCCCAGCAGCCTCCCATCCCAAAATCACCCCTGAAGCTCTGCTAAGCTGCTCCATGGCACACACTTGCAGCATCCTGCACCAAAGCACCTCCTCCAGCTGCCACCCCCGCCTCCAGCCTGCAGACCCCAGGAGGCATCCAGCCTTTGGGCCACCTTGGAGCTGCATGCAGCAGGGATCATCCAGCAGAGATGCTCTGCCCAGATGGCCCCTAGCATCCCCCAGACAGCACTGGGAGAAGCAAGCAGCAAAAGAGGGATCTTGGCAGCTGTAGCCTTGGCAGAGCCCATTGCAGCTACAAGAAATTGTTTTCCTGGCCACCCATACAGAAAAATCATGGAATCTCCTGTGAATAGCATGGAAGGAAGTATTTCGGCAGAAGTACAAGTCTCTTTGTCAGTACAAGAGTCAGACCTTTGCCTACCGCAAAGAAGTTCATCACAGCTCAAATCAACAGGGATAAATCTACACTGAAAGAAGGAAGGGGGAATAAATTCACCTTAATCCAGTCTCGCACAACCCTGGTCTCTTACCAGAGACACTACAGTCCATCTGTAGAGAGTTATGACACCTTCACAGGCTGCATTTAACCAGCAGCATGACCTGACCTGTTCTGCAGGGAAAGCCCTTTAGGTACTGTTCCCAACTCTGACCTGCACTGCAGCCTTGCTGGAGTGTACTGCATCGATACAGCACGGAGCACTGCACTGGAGCTCTCAGTGCTACTGCCTTTCAGATTCCCAGGTACGCCTTTTCAGTGGATCCTCCCTGTAACCATGAGAGCTCTGAGCAGTTACGCGCACTGCCCACAATTCTCTATGACCGAGGAGGGATTATAGCACAGAAGCATGCTAAGATCCACAGGAGTTTGTGCATGCACTCATTTTGCAGACAAGTCGTGAGCACAGCTATTCTCCACTTGGATTAAGAGAAAAACCTGAGAGCTGTAATGCTGATTCTCTGCTGATTTGTAGAATTGCAATGAAAGTTTCAGCTAAAGCAAGTTTATCACTGTGCTAAGTGAGAACCACGCTGACTCAGCAGGACCTTGTCCGTCTGCTGCAGAAACCTGAAGGACACACTGTAGCATCTCGTCTAGAGACCGCTAGCAGAGCTACTCCCAGAAGAGGTCCCATGAAGAGTGAGAAAGCAATTCTCCCAACCCCCTCTTTGTTTTGAGGAGAAACCCTCCCACCTTTCTTGGCCACAGCTCTGTTTCTCCCAGGTCTGTGAAGAAGCTCACACTGCTGATGGCACCAAGCTCATGCAAGTGCTGGTTATTTTGGAGCCTCTCCAGAGGGAAATATTTTGACAGTCATATTCTGTTCATTACTCTTCCAAGAGAGGAAACACGCACGTCGTTATCTGCAGGAACACAGTCAGCCCACCATGCTCTTTGCCTGACTGCCTTATTTATCTTGATAAATGCCAGCTAAGATCAGGACTTAGTGCCATTAGATGTGTCTAAAACATGAAGCTGTCATTACCATGTCAGCACCAAGGACTGTTTCCAACCGTGATAATGGTGGGGCCACGTTTTGAACAAAGACAGATTTCAGTCTGCAATGGCCTACCACACCAGCTGTTTCCCATTACAGCACAGAGACCTTTTGCTCATGATTTTGAGCTACGCCACCATTATATTTTTTTTTAAATTGGAAACCAGAAATATCCTCCCCATCTATGACTCATATTGGATCTAGCAAATGGTTACCTCATGGCTGGGGGCTGGCGGAGCTGAGCCTGCAACAGTTGAGAAATCTGCTCGATGCGGAGCATGAAGAACACTCCATCAAGTGAGGAACTCCAGAGTGTGTCCAGCACCACCAGCAGACCTGCAGCCAGCTCCACATGCACGCAGTGTAACACAAGGTGGATGCAAGAGTGCATATTCTCCATGTCATCTTTTTGACGTTGGTCTTTCAGTGCTCATGCTAGCTCTGAGGGAAGTAATTTTGTACTCACAGGGAGACAAATTTAGACCTGACTCAGCCCAATATTTAAGCAGAATGCTTAAGTACTTCCCATTCAGTAAAGCACTTAAGTGTGTGGTTTAATTTATAAAAGGTAAGCAGGTATTTCTGTGCTTTGGGCGGTCAAATTGGGAACTGTTGT
>PPHD01004659.1:371-28079 GCA_002909625.1 Bambusicola thoracicus | reverse complement strand
CCCCCCCCCCCCCCCCCACACACACTTTTCCCCTATAAGAATATGTTGCTGCTTTCTTCATAAAAAGCAAAAAATCCTAACCAGTACTGTACTCAGATAAAGAGATAAATCCAGTCCTGACCTGAAGATAGAATACAGGGAGTGAAATTGCATTGCTGTGATACAATTTTGCATC
The DNA here is from genome assembly GCA_002909625.1 of Bambusicola thoracicus. Lineage (NCBI taxonomy): Eukaryota > Metazoa > Chordata > Aves > Galliformes > Phasianidae > Bambusicola > Bambusicola thoracicus. The sequence goes on along the minus strand of PPHD01004659.1, from coordinate 27,904 downwards.
CTGAAAGAGAGTCAAGGCAGGAGGACCATTTTCACTGATGGTTAGTGTCTCTCCCACATCAAGTTAACATGAATGTGAAACCAGATTAAGGAACAAATTAAAAAAATCATTGCCTTTCTTTAAAGACTGTAGGTTTTCTTGGCACCTGGCATGAAAGTAGTATTCACAGTAGTTTCTGAGCATAGAATGTGATTCTATCAGGAAAGCTTATGCAAATTGATCTAGCTCCACAGATATGAAACCTAATTGATCTAATTGCAGTGGCATACCATAGACAATTTCATCATTCAAGCAGTTTTTTGTTTTTTTTTTTAATGGCTCTGGGATACAAAACTTTTGTCAAATGATCTGCAAATATTAATAGTGAAAAAGTGTAGCAATAACTGGCACTAGCTTAATGCTAGTACTAGATTTCTTTAAGAATTCTTGATTCAGTATAGAACCAGATTTTCACCAAGGAGTTAAACACTGTAATCATTAATCAGACAAAAAAAAAATCCAGCACTTACAAGATGGATAATATGCTAATCTATCCTCAACAATAGCTGAAATGCGATACAAGGTATACTCCATTATTAAATAATTATGTGCTATTCTAAAAGAAATATACTTATTAAGCAGTAAGATTTTTGAACATATTGCCAGTATGTATGTTAAAGAAACACCTCAGTGATTTATGAAGAGGGAAATAAATGGATATTCAAGCAATCACATAATTGCAGTAATAATCAGGAGGAAGGACTGCAATATAAAGTAATTTCAGCAAAAAAAAAAAAAACACCCTTTTCGCAGAGTTGTTCAGTCCACTTTAAAATTTTGTTTCACATAAATTTGAATGGTGATGAAAATATTTGAAAATTCTTTTGCCCATTGAAGACACTTCTTTCTGAGATGTCTTCACTCTGACAGATTTTACAGTGCAATGTCCTTTCTACATGTTGCCCATTTCACTACCTTTAGTACTTACCACTGTCACTAAGGAGAACTTGGCACCTTCTGCATAAAACACGACATGTATTGACAGTATAATGTAAAGGGCTTACAAATTAAAGCATATGTTGTTCACTTTTTCCCTTTAAGTTGTGAACAAAATACTTTGCAAAAGGTCAAGGCCAGTAATGGATTTAAGAGACTACACAGCAGTATTTGAATTATTTTGCTCTTAACACAAGACGACGGAATGTAATGTAAAACCTTGACAGTTAGACTTCCCCTACAGTATACTTTACATCAAACAATCATTTCACGAAAAAGCAAAAATAAGCCTGAAAGAAAAATCTCCAATCCAGGAATTTGAACTTTATTCCTTCCTTCTCCCCAGGACGAACAACAAGCCACAGAGTATGCGTCCTACTCCATTAAGTCTTGTATTATCTTCTGATGACTAAGGAAGGAGTTGAAGACTGCCTATGTATGCTGAGTGAAGTTTCTCTGGCAGCTCTCAGTAGTCAAACTCTGCTTCTTCTAAACTGAATCCTATTCCATTCAGTACAGTGGATCAGCTGAGTAGTACTGTAAGTGCACTTCTACAGAACACTCCTAGACTCAAGGTATTACCTTGTAAGTGAAGCTTCCTTTATAATCTAATAACAACTACTTGCTTTTTAGGTTAATAGCTGTAACAGCCTGAGGGGAAAAAAAAAAATTACCCCCAGGTGTAAAGCCTGCAGATTCCAGCAGGAGTTCTGCTTGCTTATGCTACAGTCTAATATGATTACTTTTGTCCTTAACACACAGTTAATGGGATAATGACTGTAGATTAGACTGTAGGTCTTCGAATAGATTCTTTTGCCATTAAGCTTTAAAAATACATAGTGATTGCTCAAACATCATAAACTTACTGTTTTTAAAAGAACCAGGACTATGGAACAGTGGTCTGAGAAAGATGACAAAAATTCAGTCAATTTACAGCAGAGTTCTCTTTGATATGTGACTTTAACTCAAGTCAAATCCAATATTTTCCTTATTTTCTAATATGTGAAACTATACATGCTGCCCATACCTTCACAGATATACAATATATTGTAATTGCCTATTGTTCAGGGAAAGAAAGAAAGGTTTTGGTCACACCTAACAAATACGTATTTCTTAATTTATTTGGCAGGCCTTACAGAGTTCAAAAGGGAAGTTAAATTCAGTGCCATGGGCTGAACAGTAGGCAATGAAGAATGTGAAAAATAGTCCTCGTGTTCTGCAGAAATTTTTTAAATATCAAGAGCAACTTCTTCTATGTTAAAATATTTTCAAGTAAAATGTAAAAGCATGTTGTAAAAGATGTTACCTTATGTCTAGATTTCCTAATCACAGACCATTAAGAGAAAAAATCACATCATTACATTTTTGCGTGTAGATTGTAAATAGGAGCATCTGTTCTGGGGACAGGTAGGGTGAAATATTAAAAAATTCTAAGCCTGACATGAGTGATTCAATACATATTTGACAGTTACTGATGGTATTCTGTAGTACTGCTAACTTGGATCATATAAGAAACAGATATGAAAGCAAATGGAAATAAAACAAAAGAATAAACAAACAGTGATTACACAAACAAATCCAAGAAAATAGTTCCAAGTGGTTCCTAGCAATGCCCATTATGTTTGTTTTAGATTTTTTGTGTGTTTTGCATCACTTGAAGGCACAGCATACTGACTTACTGGAGTAAGTAAACACTAAAAATGACTTCTGCTTTATTTGGATACTGATGCATTACACAAAAAAATGTAATTCATAAGAGCAAAAATAAAAAAGAAAGAAAACTATTTTAATGGTGTGTTATCATTTGTTTCCTTTTTAACGAAATTTTATATTTTTCTCTTGGATGAATTACATAGGCACAAGAACAGAGAAATCAACTTGACATTCAAAAATGTTTTACATTCAAATACAAAATGAAATTCACCCTCTCTGTGCAGGGAGTTGAAAGATAAAATGCTGCATGTCTCTTTTCAAAGGTGTTTACAGGCATCAATATAATAAACTTAAGTGAAATACTTCTTTAAAATTGGTAATAAATATAATTACATCTTGCTTTCCAACTAAATGTGAACAATGGGGTACAGTAAGTAATGTTTATATGCAGAAATAAAACATTACAAAAAATTATCTAGCTCTGAAAAGGGAAAAAAAGTGTTCTGCAAAATTATGTAAGTGTAGTATTTGGTGTCAACAAGAGTCTAATGAAGGTTTTAGATTCACAGGCATGTTATTCATTCCAGCTGGAATTGCCTAGTGTAGAAGGTAAAGAGCCCTCTAGAAACTTGAAATTGCTTATTAATAAGATGAACAATTGGTTTTCCAAATCATCAGTGCATCAAATAACCTACCAAACGTTGTACAAATGTATCACTGAAGGTCACAATACTCTAAAATTTACCCAGAATTGCCAGATGAAATAAGAACCTGCCGATTCTGCTGTGTCTAGGACCACTGACCAGTAGCTAGAATTGAAAACTTATTTTAATTTAGTGCATAGAAGCGAGAAATTCCCTGCTGCAGGAATGCTCTGTTGAATGCATAGGTGTGAAACAAATTTTACACATTTGCTCTCACAAACTAGTATTATCTGACATGCAAGATGACAGCAAATCCTTTGAGATGAACAAAACTCATCCATCTCAATTGCTAATGGACTACTTTTATTTTAATCAATATGTTTCAAAATCTATTTATTCCTGTGTGCCAAATGATAGCAAATTTAAAGGACAAGTTGGTCCCACTGCTCCTATTCGCCATGCTGAGAAAATGGCAAAAAGTCTGTTTTTTAGGAAATCAGTCTTTGAATTTTATACCATTTTGAATACAAACAATAGTTACTTGAGGAGAACAGTTGGTCTCCCTTGTCATTTTCCATAAAAAATAAGTGGTCTCAACTTCTCAGATGGTATTTTGTCTTCCATATTTAAGAAGATAATTCTACCTGCACTCCCTTTCTCGCAACCCCTCTTTCAACAGTCTTGGTGAACTCATGTATTTTAGAATAACTTTTACAAGAACTCCTTATGAGAGATTAAGAATATCAATTGACATTGACAATGCGTCTTCAGACTTTCACAGCAGTTTCTAGTCTTCACAGTACTTCAGTAATACTGCTTAAAACAATTTCTCCATCAGTGTATGCATCTGAACACTTTGAAAACACAAGTAGAAACATTAGAAAGAAGATGCTTCTGGAAACTGGCAAACACATTATTGCCAGATTACAACCTCCAACTTTACTGAAGACTTTCTCTTAAAATAAAAGAGTCTGCTGGTCTGCAATGATTTTGCCTTGAAGCTGTGACCTAATTGTTTCTACCAAAAGCTGTAAAGACCTGCCTGTACACTTCTGTAGAATCTGCTAGGAGATTATGTGACCAAAACACCAGAAGTCTTGTTTTGACAAAAACGCAACTCCAGAGAAGACCAAGGCCTCGGGGAGAAATTAACAGACATGTTAAGCCAAGAGCTGCACCTGTCCTGCACTGGAAGACACGCTTTGCATCCAAGCAAGAAGGATGATTGGTGGAGTCAGGAATAGTGTAACAATGTGATATGTTTGCAGAGCATTTTGTGGCTAACTATGTATAAGCTGCTGCAGAATTTAATGGTAATATCACTTTCCTCTAAGAGAGAAGGGCAAGTTTATGAAGAAAGCCTTACAAATGTACCTTTGAGTCCCATTTCCCCCTCAGTTACATAGCATTCCAAAGTCATTTTTGTGTCATCTGTTCAATTTTTTTTTCAGTATTAAATAGCTCACTTTCATTTAATCATTGATATTTGGTGATATTATACTTTTTGGGAGTTGTCTGGCACACAAGTATTTCAGGAAAAATAAATGCTGAAGGCTCATACAAGACACTGCTGCTTCTCTCCCCAGAATTTTTTTTTGTTTTTGTTTTTGTTTTTGTTTTTTTTTTTTTTTTTTTTTTTTTGTCCTTAATTTTATGGCCTGAGATGTCCTTATAGTAGTTATTGTACCATGACTGTTTTGGTCCTTGTAAGGACAGGCAGCAGCAGATACAGTTGCTTTAAACTCAAGAAAGGTAGTAGTCATAGTCCAGTAATAAAGAAAGAATCGCTCACCCCTTTCCGAGGATCAGGACTCAGAAAACATTCCAAAGGAGGTAATCTCCAAGTAGAGGTGCTTCCCTTGCAGCTGCCAGCCCTTAAATGAGGTTAGAGAGAGCTACCCCTTCCAGTCACAAAGGTGAATTTTTTCCACCTCTGCTTCCAGGGCTGGCTACAACCCTTTACCAGGTGTTCAATCGCTGGTTCAGGCCACAACCTAATAGCTTCCAAGCAGTGTTACATCACTGCACTCTGGGAATATTGGTGTAAATGAAAGTATTAGACATTAAACAGACAGAGGTTAAAGCTATGTGGAAGAACAAGCAAGTATCAGAGGATGACGTCTCTGGTGTTGTTGAAGAGTATTTTATTGAATGCTCTGAATCCTGAAAGTTTATACATAGAGGAAGGTAGGCTAATCCAAGCAAGAACACTTACGATCAAAATTAAATGGGTTTTGAATGATCAAAATGGCAAAATGTTAAGTCCAGTATATGATTACAGACTACCAACAGATTGGTAAAGAAATGAAGTAAATTTGTGTGAAAGTATTAGAATTAACTTCAGCCTTAAATTAGTAGCTGTAAGACACAATATTTCCAAAACCAGAATGACAAAGCTGTGTAAAAAGAATCAATTACTTTAGAGCATACTTGAATGTATATCTTTTTGTAGTAGTAGAAAAATAGGAATACATAGGAATAGGAAAAAAGAGAATTATGTTATTTTTTGTTACCTTTATTGAGAAGAAAAGACCTACTCAAATTATTTTCTGTATTTCAAATAACAGAAAATTGATGAATACCAAATTACAACAATAAAATGTGATGTCTCATTATTTGGGATTGTTCTGCTCAGAAAGAAAAGAAATTCCTTCTGTCAGGCTCTTAGCATGCAAGTATTCACAGGTAAGCCAATAGTCATATACAAGAGATGTCCTATTTTCAATGGCTGGCCCTTATATGAGCCCAGAGTGTCTCTACCCTGAGTCCAACCCTTCTGGTTACATGGGTAACACACGTGCAATTTGCTTGTGCTTTCTAGACTAGCAACATGTCCTCACCAGGTTCTCAATCACCAGTTGAAGCTGTGACCTAACAGCTCCCCTACAAGGATCATTTCTGCAATAACTTGCATTTGCTGCTCTCTATTTCTGTTCACTTTTTGTTGCTGTCTTTTCTTTATTACAAAAACAAAATTGCTATTATTAAAAAGCTCTTATATTTATTTCTTTAGATAAACCATTTCATTAATCATTGAAAGTGGCAGTTAGACATAATCAGTTGTGCTGATTAATGAAATGGCTTGTCTAAGGAAATAAACATACAAGGCTTTATAAAGGTTGTCCTCTGAATCTAGAAAAGAGACAAAGTTAAGCTAAATTGAATGTACTGGTTATTTTTATACCCGATTTCATTTGTCTCCCCATGCTTCCCTTTTTGATTGGTAGGGTTTTTTTGCTAGCATTTTCCAAAAAAGTTGAAGACAAAAGAAAATATTTCTGACTGAGTTTCTAAACTTCTGTTGCCATTTGAACATTTATTTTCTGCTGAATATATGGCAATTTTGTTTTTGAATATTTCTAACGTTTCAGCTTAAGGAATTTGTCAGGAGAATAGGACGCAAAATTCTCTCTTTCATCTGAGAGACTTTTCCTGGATATCCCTCAGAAGAAGAACATACTTAGACAGTAAGACTGTGTGAATACAAACAAGACTTATGACAAGAAAACCATGGAAAGCAAATTATATTTTTCATTTATAAGAATTACCTATATTGTATCCCAATTGTTTGAGGCCTGATAGCAATCTGTTGTCATGAGAGAGTTGTTCAGTCTGAATAGGAAATCATTATGAAAATTAAATTCTTGGTGGCACTGTGCTTTTTTATAAATGACTTTGAGGCTAATGGAAGTTAAGGAAAATCATGTATGTAAAAAGAATTACTGAAATTGTTCAGGGGATTAAATAGTTCCTTTTCTTTAATTTGTACAATTTCTTTGTTCTAGATGCGGCTTTGAATATAACAGCTATATGCAGGCCTTATCTAGGATAGCAATTAAAACATCTCTCCTCATCACATAATTACATCTCTGGAGACAGATATGAATTCCATGCTTACGTTTTAACCTTGACTATAATTTCCTGGTTCATGTGTCTAAGTTTTCATAAACTTCTAGCTCAAATTATTTTATCCTTGTAAGTGTGGTAGGAATGATATTACCTGAATAAAAAGAGCATATCATCTAAGATAAAGAGAGCAAAGGAAAAAGAGTGGTAAGAAATGCAAAACAGCTCTTCTATTTCTTGAGGATTTGCAAACTAAACCACTAAAAGAAAAGTAATTCTAGAGACATAAGCAGTAATAACATTATGCTTCTTTGATACAAAGTTGATGCATGTGAGAGAAATCACTAAAGGGATCTAATGTATTAGAGAACTTCTGTCTTACTGATTTCAGTTCACTGTATGTAATCCACTCCAGCGTGAAATAGCAGCCTGGACTGTGCAGGGGTCAGAGTATTTAAGAACTGCATCGTAGCACCAAGCAACTACCACAGCAGACTTCTAATAAACAAAATGTTCTACTGTTAATCTAACTAACTTGCATGATGATAGAAAATGTTAAGTGCATGGGTTGAATATATTTTGCCTTTACTTTTTGCAAAAAATGAAAAGATAGCAGGTAGTCTTCCAAAGGACTGCTGTTGTTCGTTCTGCAAGGTGCACTAATGTAGAAAGGACAGGGAAGGGAAAAGGAAAAGGAAAAGGAAAAGAAAAGAAAAGAAAAGAAAAGAAAAGAAAAGAAAAGAAAAGAAAAGAAAAGAAAAGAAAAGAAAAGAAAAGAAGACAGTAGAAGTAAAACTGAACAGGAGAAGTTAGTCAAAACAGTACAGTTAAAATTGATGATGGAACCATGGAGCTTTATTTGAGACCAAACCATGTTTCATGTCTTGCAGCTTCCCTTTCCTTAACAATTCCCTGGCTTGGCAGACCACATAGCATTTTTTCATTAATTGTGGTTTATCACAAAACACGTCATTAACCAATGATACTCAGGTAAATATTTCTATACCGAGCTACTTGCTCTAAGGATCTGGAACTGTGTCTAAAGAATGTGGATGACAATGGCACAGGTTAGGGATCTCCAGAAGCAATGTGAATGTGTCATGGTTTCAACTGGAGCAAAGTTGATTTTTCCTTCATAGTGTCTGGTACAATGCTATGTTTGGGCTTTAGGAGAAAAACAGTGTTGATAACACACTGATGTTTTAGTTGCTGCTGAGTAGCGCTGTACAGTGCCAGGGCCGTTTTGGTTTCCTCAGCTTCTCTTACTGTCATGCGAGTGAGGTATATTTGGGTACTCAAGGAGCTGGGAGGGGGCAGAACCAGGACAGCGGACCTAAACTGACCAAAGTGATCTCCCATACCATCTGACATGATGAGGAAAAAACTGAAAACAGTGAGTAGTTGTTTGTGCTGGCAGCCACTGTTTGAATATTAGCTGAGCACTGGTTGGCAGGTGGTGTGCAATCACTTGTGCATCATTTGTTTTATATATATAAATTATTACCATAGCTTTTATTCTTTCTTTTTCCTCTTCCTTTTTCTGCCTTGTTATGTAGTTTTTATCTTAACCAACAAGTTCTACTTTTTTTTTTTTTTTTATTATTATTATTCCTGTCCTCATCCCAGTGGGAGGAGAGCTGGTGAGAAAGCGACTCTATGGTGCTTAACTACCTTCAGGGTTAAACCAGAACAATGTGGTGTTCTAATGGTAAGCACTATACAGTGGCAAGTGAGAGGTATATATAATTTCTTCCAGACTTTCGAAATATTTTTTCAGAAAAACTTCTTAAAATCCCATTTGGAAAAATAAGTTTAAAATAAGGAGAAATATCACAGTGACATATATTTAAAAACACAATACAATGAACATATATTTTCTTCATCAATGAAAACGGCTACTAAGAAATTCTTTAAAAGTATCTGTTCCATGCTAGTATCACTCTGTTTGGATCAATCAGTAAAAGACAGAGCAGAAACCTGATCATGGACACAAAGATGAATTTGGGGAAGAAGGCTTAGATTTCAGAAAAAAAGAGACTGATGGAAGCTGTCTGAAACATTACGATTGTGATGGTCCATCATCTCCTTTGATTTGCTGGCCACCCCTCTTTGAATACAACCCAGGATACAATTGGCCTTCCGGGCTGCAAGAGCACACTGCCAGTTCATGCTGAGCTTTTCACCCACCAGAACACCCAAGTCCTTCTCCACTAGGCTACTCTCAATGATTTCTTCTTCCAGTCTGTACTCCAGCCTAGGATTGGCCTGACCGAATTGCAGCACCATGCACTTAATCTTATTAAATCTCATTAGGTTCACATAGGTCCACTTTTTGAGCTTGTCCACATCCCTTTGGATAGCATTCCTTGTTTCTGTCATATCACCACTTGGCTTGGTGTTGCCTGCAAACTTGCTGAGGGTGTAATGAGAAAAGGCAACTATCACTCAAATGGTGATGGTGAATGAATACTAGAGGATTCTCCTAGATTTTATAGAAGATGATTGACATAATTCAGAAACTTCATGGCAGAGGAGATTCTTTGCAGATAAAAGAAAATTCATGCCCATTCATTCATTCTTTTGCCTACATTTTCTAAAGTAACTGCAACATCTTGCAAAAATATCTTAAATGTCACCTTAACAGTTACCTGGTTAGACCAATAACAAAATGAAATGTTATTAGAGCATATTAAAGAATATAAGAAGCAAAACTAGAAACACAACAATACAGTTATTTCTAAAGTGCTATTTAAATACTTGTCTTAAAGCTTGCCTTTTGTTTTTATTGTATTCTTTCTCAAAATGTTTAATATTATTTCAGACAAGATAATGCACACAGGAGTAGACACTAATGAGATTATTTACTAATGAAAATTGAAATTACTACTTTTTATCAAAGGAATAAATAGTTACACTTAAAACCATTGGTACTCCTGAGAATACTTGAAATATCAAAGGGCACTTAAATGCTATGACAACTCTGACTATTTACAGTGTAGAAGACATTAAAAAAATAAACAACAAGGCATGATACAGTAAAAGACTTAAATTCATGGAATTTCCACAGTGATACAACATATATTTATAGAAAGAAGTATATTTTTCTTAACTGTATAGATAAATATAGCTAGAGGGTTTCGTTGTTGTTTGGTTTTATTTTTTTTTTCCCTAAATAATACTGTGGGCCGTTTTTTCCATGTTTTCATTTGTTTAGAAAGGCTATTGTACCACCCTTATTTAATGAACAACTCGGACAAATTTCAGCTGTCAATTTCAAAAGATTACTGTTTGAACCGGCTCATTTTGGCAACTGATACCATCTTGCAGGATATTATCTACTACAGCTAACAGGAATTAACAATCTTCATTTTGCAAATCCACGTTAACTTGAGGCTGTTGTCATAGAAGTCTCTGATGAATGTTTAAACAGGATGGATGTGGCAACATATATGCTTCAATGAAATTGTTGATGACCAGTATCAGATTACAGAGGACACTGAATGAATAACTTTGGCAGTCCTGAGGGGATGAAGTGTGATATACTGACTATATGAGTGAGACAAGAGAGTCTCACTAGAGAAAAAAATCTTTTTTTTTTTTTTACTCCCAGAGAAGTGCATGTCCCAAAGCAATACATTACTTTCCTTTCTCTCACTGGCCTTGATTTAAGCTTCTTATAAAATTACAGAATTTGGAGATCTATTTTAATAAAAACTCTACTAAACCTTAAATGAATGTTAGCAAAGGATTTTTTGTGGTGATTCAGATATATCTAAAGTTAGATACAGGTATCCAACTGAGTAGCATACATTATAAGTGAAATACATCTGTGTAATTTATTTCATACATTGTAAGATTTTTTACTGTAATATTTTAATATCTATCCAAGGTTACATGCAAAGTTTTCAGAAAACTTTTCATCTCTAAATGATATGATGTACTAATCTGTGAACATTTTCCTCTTTAAATTAACTAAAATATCCAAGATAGATTTGTTGTTTTCTTTTTTTAACATCATCAATTCTGAGAAGAAAGCTCTTCTTTGTTTTTGTTACAGAAAAGAGAGAGCACAATAATAGTGATAAAAAGAACTGTCAGTTATTATTTCTTTAACAAATCAAACATAATAGCTTCTAGCTGTCATATTTACAAACAAACCAATTCCGATGCTCCATTAAACAAAAGGGGAGCGGAGTTTTACCCAAACTCAGTGTAGACTGTGATGTGCCCTGTAACTTTAGGGAGCTTGTCTGACCATACCAGACATGTTCTCCCCTATTGTCATGTTTTCTTTCTGTGGGAGATAAGATGTCTAATTACTTTCATTTTTCACATAGCTGTTTTTTATATTTTCCTCCATTTTATGTAAGAAAGTCTGTGATCAGGTTTTTCCACAGGAGGAGCATGAACACTGCACACACTTGTAAACTTAAGGTTTGAGCGTTTGAACTTGACTATCAATTAGGTTGTCTGTTAAAGATAAATACAGTTAAGTATAAATTAATTAATTAAAAAGACTTGGTATCGTAGAATTGTAATGAGGTCCATAGAACCCCTAAAGAGCATCAAACCAACGGGAAAAGAGAATCGAGGTGAGATTATCAAGCATCTTATTGACATCCAGTAAGCATTCAGTGATGTGGAGTCTATATTCAGATCTCCATATCTAAGGTTTATTTTAAAGAATGTAAAATAATCACAATATTTATTTTAGAATGTATCCTATTGGCAACTTTGGCTAATTATGTTTTTAAAAAACAAACCACCAACATAAATAACCTTTTAGTTAGGAGAAGCATAGTAGAAACTAAGAGGAATTGCTCTGGGATCAATGGAACATTAAGCCACTTTTTGCTGAGCACTTTTTGGTTTTATCAAACTGAAAACAAAGTAAGTATTTAATTGGAATTAATAAAAAAAATCAGTTGGGAAATAAAAGAAGGAAAGCAAAAGAACAACTTTGCAGAAAGATTCAAAACACACAGATGACTGTAGGCTTCTTTGTACAACACCTATTGTTTAAGAAACTCAGACACACTGGCTCTCTGTTCTTCATTGGGGGGGCTGCTCTGCCCTGCTCTGAAAAGTAACTATCACCATGCTCTGGATTATTCAGATTATAATGACCTCTACTTCTGAGGCTATTCAATTTTCTTTAAAATCGAGTATTCATTTAAGCTAGTTCTCCAGTTTGAGGGGAGCAGCGAGGCTGCAGAACATTCTTTACTCCCTCTTTCTAGTGAGGAAAAATGAAATGGGATCACAAGCAAGGGGAAGGAAATTATATCCTGCTGATCTGAACACATTTCATTTATGTATTCTTTTCATTCATTGTTGAAAAAAATTAATTATCAGCTCAACACCATTTTCAGCAGCAGCATAGGTGTGTGTAAATGTTTAATGAACAGTAATTTTATTTCACTTGTACATGTTCAATATCTTCAATTAATTGGCAAATACTGTTAAGAATTTTAGAATAGGATAATAACCTGCATCCTCTGAGTCCAAATGGGTAAAATTGCTTCTTTGACAACTGATTTATTATTCTGGAGTTTTGCCCTCACAAAGAAACTCTTTATTTCACAGTTTCTAATGCTGAATCTAGCATCCAAATCTAACATGACAGCTCCTCATGGACTAATTAAACTTTACAAACTATTTACTTGGATGAATATTTACTAAGTTGGCAGAGGAAACATTTAATGTGGATATTTTTGTCTCAACTTCTTCTGATTCCTTTACTTAAAGAAATATTAAACTCATGTCTCTGCTCCTTATACTTTTACACAAGGTATTTTGAAATCTGATCAGTGACAATCAAAACCTGCTTGGGGGTTGCACTGAGATATCTAGATGCATCTTCAAGAATGAGGTCTGGAAGTAGGCTAAACTGTCAGACTTGAACTACTTGGAGAAGAACAAAGATGCCAAAGTAAAAAGACAATGTGATCCCAAACAGCCAACTCAACTGGGAATGGGAATATGAGCTGTATGCCCTAGCAAGCTCAGTGGTCGATACCAAACTTATCCGCTGGGGACAACGTACCACCACTAGTAAGACTCTCCCTTTGACAAAATTTACCATTTAGGAGTTTCTAAAGTATTAACAGAGCATGAGGCTTCACCAGTAGGGGAAAAAAGCACCGTCTCTCCACTCAGCAGAGTGGAGTGTCCTGTTGCTTTGCCCTGCTGTGAAATTTAAAATTCTAATCCTATCTAGTTCAGAAATTAAGACTCATGGTTGATAGCTGAAAGACTTTGTGATTTGGCCTGATTTCTCAGAAGTGTTTCTTAATGACCATCTACCTACTGCTAGAAAAACATGAGGATGACTAGCTTGGTACCTTTGCAGAACCTTTCTGAAAGTGAAAATGGAAAAGATGTGCCTGGACGGAAAATTAAACAGAGATAAAAAGAAGTTTGTTTCAAGTTTCACTTACATTAAGTTCACTGTCTGAAAATTTATATGATCTTTTTACCATTCTACCAGCTAAATAGACAGAAATATTTCGTGAAGAAATATTCTTTATCTCACAAGCTGCTACTGTATTCTGATGAAAAGTGGTGACAAATTTAAAGAAATATTCATTATCTAAGTGATATAATAAGAAATTATGTGATTCTTTGAGAAAGTTAGTATTCATAATACATGTTGAATAACTCAGTGAACAGCTTTTTACAACTCTGGAGTTGCTTCCAGATCACAAAGAACTGAAATTATTTATAGAATTCAGCAAATAGTGGCAATACTGATATTGAAAATGATAAATATTCTAAACGTGACTAATAAAAAAATTGTCAAAATTGAGTTCAAGATTTAATCATATCTTATTGTTTATATAATTAAATTAATTTTGTCATAACTTTTCAATTGGTTCTTATATAGAAGGTTTTATAAATTACTAATATTGTGCATCTATGTCCCATGTTTATGATTCAATAAAAGATGTGATGTAGAAGTTAATTTAAGCTTTTAATATGGAAATAAGCAATGATAGCTATACTCACTTCTGACACATGGGTGATGGCATTTGTATAGACCACATTTCAAGAAAGATTTTTTGGAGCCTTACCATGGAATATATTCAAAGGATAATAAAGGCATCAACATTAAGGAATTGTTTAAGGAATGCAAAACCTTCCCTTTTGGGTTGTGCAGGTTCTGATTTATTTTATTTTTATAATTTGCCTTTTATTTTTCCATAGTTGCAGATACTAATGTTGTGAGGAATCCCAGCTTAATTTCCCTGTCCATGACTTTAAAACTATAGTAAAATAAATAATAATATATAGTTAATATATAGGTTTGTAATCAGCTCAGTATGGACCAGCTCAAACTTTGATAAAGTCAAGGTACATTAACAAATCTTCTTGCTTTAGAGGATGATTTTATTTACATGTTCCAAAATTCCATACTTACTGACTTGACAGGTCTGCCTGGAAGGTCTCCAGTTCCAAATCTGAGGCCATATAAATAAGGTTTCTCTGAGATAAAACTCCCAGAATAAATGTCTCAAAATGATAGATGCTGCAGCCTTCATAGGAGAATGTGAAAAACTGTGGATCAAATCAATGCCCATACTTCAAAAGTGTTTGTTAGTATCTGAGCTTCGCTTTCCATCTTCTGAGAAACATACCTCCAAAAGGCTTTTCTGGGAGAGATTACATTTGTGGCACATATTTTCAGTCACTTGGAACGCCAGCTACATCCAGCATGATGAAAGAAGCACAACTACTGTTTGTAGGCTGGTGTCTGTGACCTGGAGTGAACAAGCAGAAGGAAGATCTGACTGAAAACTTGTGTGTCTTGGGGTAAGGTAGTATAGCATACCAGGGCTGGGGCTGAGCAGGCAGACACAGAGCTAGAGATTCCTGGCTGACAACAACATCAACAAGTTTTAAAATGCAAATAACTTATAAGACTTATAAGAGGTGACTGAAAGAGTGCAAAGATGTTAGCAGAGGGAAATATAAAATAATTTTGTGATTCCAACCTGAGGAAAGGTGTAATACCATATCTCTCACACATTTGCTGTTACTACAGTCCTTACACAGTAAGTCAAGTTTGCTGACACTTGGTCTGTGAATTCCTTTGGTGGACTGATTACACTAGAAAGCACCTGTAATTTGGCTTGCTACAATACCCTTGATGAGACTTGCATGAAGGATAAACTTTACAGATATCCGTAGCTAATGTGAAAGCAGAATTATGTCTTTATTCCTTCTACTTCCTTTCATTTTTGTAAACTAAAGAGTAAACAAAAACTGGAAACTAGAAGTTAAATGACATAGACTTTGTTTACCTGAATGCAGAACTGCAGAGTGCAACAGAGCTCAGACCTCTAGAAGATGTGAAAAATCTATCTTCTTTGATCTGTGCTGTAAAACACCAAAAGTATATATTCACTCCTTTTGTCTTTGAACAGTTTTTAACAGGAGCACCTATGTCTTTGTCAGTCAATCCATGAAAAAGCTTGGTCTACAGGATGAATGCTGACTTAGAAAAATTTCACAAATCCTTTCCTTGCTTTTAAAAACACATGATCATATTTAATACCACATCTTCAAATTTCGTAACTGCTGACACTCTCCCTGGCAGTCCATCTACTAACACCATGTATAGGACACAACACTGAAACATGAAACATCAAAACTCTTATGTGGTTTTTTCCTGTGGTTACCTGGCTGGAGATCTGATGGAAAGGATCAGTCCCCTGTTAGGCAGGCATGGCCCATTCCTTTGGCTTTAATTGCATTTAATTTAAGTACAGCTTTGCAAAGCAGCTCTGTGGCATCCTTTAGTTAACCTTACCAATTAACTCACCGAGTAAGGACTGAGACTTTATTTACAGCCTCACAAAGAAATCTTGAGTTTGAATCTTATTTATAACAGATACTTGTGCTTTTTTGCCTTGGATTCTTCTTTTTTGAATAACTGAATTCCACTGTGAAGCAATTAAGACCTGTAGTAGAACAATTACAGTTCTGTGGACATTTATAGTGATTACGTTTTTTAAAACAAGAACTGTACTTACTTTAGCCACCTTTCTTCCATCTTGCATTGAGTCTCCATGAAGATTCCATTTCATTTGCAGAAAAGTACATGAAAAACAATTTTCAGAGTAGCACCTATGAGACATTATCGAAAGCCCTGACTTTGCACTCAGAAATCTGTCACATTGTGCTTACACAAAAGGAACCACTTCGGCTGTTGAGTGGGGTATGTCTGGAGCTTAAGGTATTAACCACAGCAACCTGTGCTGCAGCCATCTGTCCACATTAAAATACAGCCTTGTTCAATGCACACCAGGCCCAGGAGAGGAAATACAGCCTTATGGAAAGTGAGCTTGCTGATTAACTGAAGGAATTGGAATAACTTCATGTGGCCACTTCTGGCCAAGCACCACTGCTCAGATTTCCAAAGCCATCAATCTATAGAATATTATGTTTGACATGCTATTTGTTGAATAAATGTGAGGGAAAAGAAATCTAGCCTATTGACTAGATTATTTTTTGTGATTCATTTATTCACATCTATTACTCAGTACCTGAAAAGCAGCTGTCTTGAAGATGATGTATGTTCTAAAGGGTATTGACACAGCTACCCTTAAGGCCTGACCAGATTAGCTCTTTCCTAAATTAAAGTAAAACACAAAAAAAAAAAACAAGATTAAAGTAAATATCAATAAAGAAAAAAACAGTTCATAAATAATCTACCATGTCAAATAAAATATAGGAAATGGAGAAGATGACAGAAAATTAATAGATGTGCTAAAAGCAACCTCATAGCCTATTACTCAGTGCTGCAAAATTTACTGTCTTACAGATGCTATAAATTTGCTACAAAATACTGGAACACAAATGGAAAGCAAACTGCAAAGTCAGTGTTGAAATGCTTGCAATGTTGGAAAACACTTCTACTAACTAGGCTGCTGTGATAGGTGGAAAAATTTTGGTAAGTTGCATAAAACCATATGAGCCTGATCTAAAGCCTACCAGAGAAAAAATTGTTGACAGATATAGATACATAAACCTTAAGAATTTAACTACAATTATTAATTTTGATTAGATCTAAGATAAAAAATAAACCTCTCACAATTGTTTAAATGTATGGTTAGGAATGATTGAATACACCTTAAGGCCACTATGAGCCTTAAATCCTGAAGTTGTGTTTAATTCATATACACATTAATATGTAGTAAATGAAACTCAGTATTTTATTTCTAACAGTTCTGTTTTGTGTAGTAAAGTTAAAAAAAAGTTCCTTTGAATCTTAGGATCGGTCAGGTTTCTTTTGGGTGAATTCAGGATTTTTCTGATGCCATATGAGATGCTTCTGTGTGCTGGCATTTCTGACAATGCACAAGTGTAATTATGCAGCAATTTTCATGGATAAAAAGGAAGATGTTGTGTCCCTTGTCAAATGAATATTAAGAGAACAGACTTTCTTAACATTGGATTTTAACCTGTCCATCATCTTCTTCAGTGAGTGCTAAATTCCATGTCTGCTGATTGTGCTCACAGAAAGTATCCACTCTTCTAACGACACGGAAGGTGACAAGTCTGCTCATCTCTGTGGTATTAAATTTGTCAGAAACTGATATGACAACCTGAAAAGAGGCTTGGGGTGGGATTCAACTAACCTGACTTTAGAGAGCTGAAAACAGGTGACTTATCTTGTGCTCCTTTTATAACCAGGGCAAAGAAAAATGTGGTGATTCATCTGATATACTTTTGAAGCAGAGAAAGATTGGTGAGAGATGTGGAGGTCTGGAGCTTTCTTGGACAGAGTGACCACAAAATGGTAGAGTTCTCAATACTTTGTGAAGTCAGGAGTGGGACAGCAAAATTGCTTCCTCAGATTTCTGCAGGGCAGACTTTGAACTGTTCAGGACCACTGGTAGGTAGAGTCCCTTAGGATTCAATCCTGAGGGGTAAAGTGGTTCAGAAAGGCTGGTTGCTCCTCATGAAGGAAGTCTTGGAGGCTCAGGAGCAGGCTATCCCCCTGATCCACAAGATGAACCAGCAGGGAAGATCAGCATGGATGAATAGTGAGCTTATTCTGAGACTCCAGGAGAAAAAAGAATCTACCACCTGTGGAAGAAGGGATGAGCAACTAGGGGAGGATACAAAGAAATTGTTAGGATGTGCAGGGAGAAAATTAGAAAAGCAAAAGCCCATCTTGAACTCAAATTGGCTGTTAGGATAAAAGAGAAAAGGCTTTTTTTACAAATATATTAACAGTAAGAGGACTAAGGAGAATCTCCATCTTTTACTGGATGCATCAGAGAACATGACTACTAAGGATAAAGAAAAAGGCTGAGGTCCTCAATGCCTTCTTTACATCTGTTTTTAATGGTCAGACCAGTTATCCTCAGGGTACTCTACCACCTGACCTGTAAGTCTCAGATGAGGAGCAGAATAAACCCTCCATGATTCAGATGGAAAAAGTTAGAGACCTTCTAATCCACTTGGACTGCCACAAATTCACAGGGCAGGATGGGATCCAGGGTGTTAAGGGAGCTGGCGGACATGATTGCCAGACCACTTTCCATCATCTGTCAGTGTTCCTGGTCAACTAGAGGGATTCTAGAGGATTGGAGGCTTGCCAAAGTGACTCTCATCTACAAGAAGGGTTTTAAGGAGGATCCAGGGAACTACATACCTATCAGCCTCACCTCAGCGCCAGGAAAGGTTATGGAGCAGAACATCTTGAGGAAGACCACGTGGCATGTGTGGGACAGTGAGGGGATCAGGCCTAGCCAGCATGTGCTCATGATAGGCTAGTCTTGCTTGACTGAGCTGATCTCCTTCTATAATCTCGTGACCCTCCTGGTTGATGAGGGAATGGCTGTTGACATAGCCTACCTAGAGAAACCGGCAGCCCATGGCTTGGACAGGCATATGTTTTTCTGGGTAAAAAACTGGCTGGAAGCCCAGAGAGTGGTGGTGAATGGAGTTGAATCCAGCTACTGACTGGTCACGAGTGGTGTTCCCCAGGGGTCAGTACTGGGGCCTGTCTTCTTCAATCTCTATATTGATGACCTGGACAAGGACAGTGAGTGCACCCCCAGTAAATTTGCAAATGACACCAAGTTGGGAGAAAGTGTTGATCTGCCTGATGGTAGGAAGGACCTACAAAAGGATCTGGACAGGCCGGATAAGTGGGCCAAGACCAGTGGGATGAAGCTCAACAAGATCAAGTGTCAGGTCCTGCACTCTAGCCACAACAACCCCAGACAATACCACAGGCTAGAGGCAGAGCGGATGGAAAACTGTAGAGATGAACATGAACCAACATTGTGCCCAGGTGGCCAAGAAGACTAATGGCATCCTGGCTTGTATCAGAAATAGCATTGCTAGCAGAAGCACAGAAGTGACAATCTCTCTGTACTCAGCCCTGGTGAGGCTATATCTTGAGTACTGTGTTCAGTTTTGGGCCCCTCAGTACAAGGCATCAAGGCACTAGAGTATTTTTAGAGGACAGCAAAGATGGTGAGGGGTCTAGAGCACAGGCCTTATGAAGAGTGACCGAGGAAACTGGAATTGTTCAGTCAGGAAAAGAGGAGGCTCAGAGAAGACCTTACTGCCCTCCTCAACTACCTGAACAGAAGTTGTTGTGAGGTGGTATATAATCAACAAATATACAGAGTGGTGTGGTTAGGTCAGTACCCACAGATGGTACAGCTAGAAAGATCATGCGGGAGAGAGATAATCAAAAATAAATGAAAACACTCACCCATGTCGTAGGCTCACAGGAGAAACTCCAAGAGCAGTGAACTCCAGAAAGAAATCCTTCACCTGTGGCAGTCAGCCTTTAAATGGGGTCTAGGAGAGGTGCAGCCATGCTCCACCCTTTCCAGTCACACAGATGAATTGCCTGTGCTCCCGTGGCTGACTAAATGCTTGCCACAGGTGATCAATCAGAGATTTAGGCTGTAATTCAACAGATCCCATGCAGGTGGTAATCAGCCTTTTCTCCCATGTAACTAGCAATAGGACTAGAAGAAATGGTCTCAAGTTGCACCAGGGGATGTTCAGGTTGCAAGTTAGGAAATACCTCTTCTCTGAGAGAGTAGTGAAGTACTGGTACAGGCTGCCCAGGCAGGTGATGGAATCACTAACCCTAGAGGTGTTCAAGAAACTTTTAAATACTGTACTGAGGGACATGATTTAGTGGGAAATACTGGTAATGGGTGGACAACTGGACTGGATGATCTTGGAATTCTTTTCCAACCTTGGTGATTCTATGAAATCATTTTTACGCTGAAATTAATGGCACAATAGAAATGCCCATGCCTCCTCATTAACTATGAAGGGAATTTACGCGATTACCCCAGATCTAGACATGTGCAATATATCTTCATGTTTCTACTTTGAAAATTTTTCCTTGTGGGGTACTCAGTAATTGTAATACATGGTAAAATTGAGGAAATAGAGCAATAGCAAAGTATTTTTAGGCCAAGATCTTTTCTTTTGCTTAATCACTGGGTACTACATATGGTCCTTTGAGATACCATATTGTAGGACTGCATCCCCATGCATTCATCAGATTTGTAAGTGCTATGTTCTGGTCCAGCAGTCTCTGACACAGATGGTTTAGATGGATTCCTGTTCCAGCTCAGATCATTACTCCATCCCTAAAATGACTATCGGTGAGCTTGAATGTTTGAATAAAGTCTATGAAAAAATCAGACCAGATGATGACAGTGGCACCTGCTATCTCAAAATCTAGTTATCTGTGTGGAAAAGAAAGGCACAAGCTCATTGTATAGTAAAGCCAGATCTGTTCTGTGACAGTGACCTTTCTCATGACCTCACCTGTGCATCTTTCTGTGTGGCTGCTTATGTAGGTTTTGGAGGATGGGTATTGCATTTATAGGTACAGACATATACTTCTACACAATGGTGCTAATGTACCTTCAAATAACAGCTGATGGAGTGAAAACACAGAGACACTCTTGGCATACTCAGACTTCTCAAGCTTGCTATAGAAGTACACACTTAACTCGATAGTTTTCACTGAAATATTAGCTGCCATGTGTTCTTTTTCCCTGAGTAAATATACTGAGATTCTTTGTGTCTGCATTTCTCTGTCTGTAATGGTTAAAATCTGTCAGCCTCAGAGCATTTTTTTCAGGATCATTTTATGTTCATAAAATGCTTAAAGATATTTGGAAGGAAAAAAAAGCATAGAAAAGACAAAAGGTTTGCTGCTGTAAAAGTATAAATATATTTTCCTCATTTTTTTCTCCATGCTAAATTATAGGGAACTATACATGGAGATATTACAAATATGATTTCTTTTTTAAGCAACAATACATTTGCTTCTCTACACAGAATATTTTGAAATCAGAAAAAGATTGTATTGTAACAACAATAAAATGAACTATCTGGTGGAGCAGTTAGACTATACAGTCCACTTAGTTTGAATTCCACATCTATGTGAACATACTTTACCTGTACTAATAGCAATCAATTGCTTTTTGAATGTTCATATGTTCTCATAAACTTTCTTTTCTCTCTCTCACATAAGGAATGTGTGACATGCTTTAATGCACTCCTTGTAAAAGTAGTACAGAAGGGGGATCAAAATAAAAAAAACACTGATTTAAATGTTACAGTCTTGGCAGAGGTTAAACACCCATAAAAATTTACTGTCAAGATTAAGAGAAGAGTCTTCAGATAGTACCTGAGAAAATGACCTGCTGGTGCTTAAGAATGTGAACTACCTTATAAATGGGATAACACCAGTCTTTGGAGAACTAGATTTTCTGACCTGATAAATGAGGCTTTTCGTTCTGCATGATTTTTTTATTTTTCTGGCCTTGTCATTTTTATCTCCATTTGACACTGTTTGGCAGACTGAACTAAAAGAAGGAAAAACATTTTTTAAAAAATAGTTTGTTATGTCACTCTGTGGATAAAGAAGGGGAATGAAGATGTATTATATTGTGAGTTGTACGTGTACATTTTAGGCAAGCCCAAGGAATCTTTCTTGGACACTTAGAATCAGCAGATTGTTTGGTAATTGCAACTCTTGAACTAAAATTTACTGAGCTTCTCAGTAACACTGTGCAGCATGTACACAACAGTACTTGGAGATGAAAAATAAGTAAAACTTGTCTGTTTCCCTAAGTCTTTGTGCTTATGAAAGAGCATTCTGTACAAAGAAGTGAAAAACGGACTGCCTTGGCGTTTCAATAACTTGGGAAACAGCTTAGATGGGCAACTGGTACACTCTCTTCTTTGTAAGAATTAAATAGATGGAAGTATTATTAAAATTAGAAAACCTATTGAATTTGACATCCAAAGAAAAATATTTTCTCATTACCTTCTGAACTCTGATTTTGTAAAGAGAAGTTGCATCTTCACCATGCTGATAGTCAACAGGAAATCCAGTTATCACGTGCACAAAAAATTACATGTGTAGGAAACCAAAATGGTAAGACTTGCTTAGATTGGGTTCTAGCTATTTATTTTGGCTCATTTGGATTGGTGTAACTTTCACAGATGTTTGAAATTAGAGCAAAAGGGAAAAAAAAAGCAATTTAGAATTTTTCCCTGAGAAGAAAATTGGAAAAGTGGTGACATTCTTATGAAAAAGTTCCAGATTTTAAGTCAATGTTTTCAATTTTTTTTCATTATTTTCTGGCATCCCTTTACTAAATTTGTTTTGTTGTTGTTGTTATTTTTAATATTAATAGCAACTATTATAATCAGACAAAAACGTCACTCTACATCCTATTTCTTAACTGCTCCTGTTTCTAGAATTTCAAGGGGAAAAAGAGATCTAAGGGAAGTTCACAGCTGACTCTGACAGCAGTTCCCCAGCCTGCAGGTAGTATGGATGTGGACTAGGTGTACAGATGGTCCTAAGGAGACCTGGGAGCCACCAGTGAATTCTGGAGCTATTTTTCTGGCTTGCTTCCTCCTCCAGCCAGAAATGTAGTGTATACAGTAGTCTATGTGCCAGTACAGCATGCTGCAGACACATGATACAGTTCCAGCATATAAAACGTATTTCATCTGCTTATGTGCCACATGCAAGTTTATAGCCATGGATTGGGTACTCCTGCCTTAGGCACAGAAGTCAATCATAATCACACAAACATTATTTCCAAAGAAAAAAATTAGCCCAGTTGAAACTATCAAAGAAGTATTTGAATTTTTTTGATCCAAGGCCAGGTGACATTTTGACACTAATGCCATGAAGTACACTTGCAAAGATATTCATACACAATATTAAAAAAAATCAAACTTTAATCCTTTAATCTCTTATCTTGTGATCTTTCACATCAGTGCTGTGCTTGAAAAACTGCTCATGTATCTGTATGGTTTGGCACTGTGTTCATTAAACTGGATAATCTTAACTGTGGCAAGCCAAACCACCATTTCAGATCATATCTCCTTTTGTATGAAATATAATCAATCTGTTTCTTTCTCTGAAGAAACATTATCTTGATAGCATTTACTCTGGACAATATGACAAAATTGTTACTCTTTCAGTAACAGCATTCATGCAGCTCAGTCAAGAGCCAAGCAATAAATACAGTGTGCTCTGTATTTTCACCTGTGAAAATACTGACAGTGTTCAGTATCTTGAATCTACACTTTAAAAACAGTAGTAAGCATAATATGTCAGTGTTTCTGTCCAAGCTGTGTGACTGAGTTACTAGATATTCACTGAATGTCCACCAAAGACCACAAGAAGTAGAGAAGATGGTAAAAGGAAGTTTTGAGAATATCAGACCCATTTCATCACTTTTATCCTGCATTATTATTTTATAAATATTGATAAACGATTCCAGTGAGTTGGTGGCTCAAGTCATCATTTTTATAATATAGTGGCAGAGTAAAGGATATTCAGAGTGTGTGTGAACCCAGAAATCTGTAAAGAACAACAAATACGCAGGCATGATGAGTGTGATTCATCTCACTTTATAGTCAGTGAGGAGATAAAGGGATATTTAAGGAGCAATTCATTTTATCCTAAACTAAACATCTAAAATAGTCCAGATGAATTGTACCCTAAATGCTCTTACTGTTTCCTATTGCCAGCAGATGAAAATTTGGTGAGTAATTCAGATTTAGTGTTTACTGTGCAGGTGTTAAAAGATAAATTTAACTGGATATTTTTTAAAGGCATATTACTAAGTAGAATGAATATATCAGAATCAGCTTTCAGTTAGAAGACAATACTCACACTCACTTCAGAAAGAGAGCTCTAAATTATGGTGGGGGATGGGTTTCACTAGTCTTTAATACGTGTCAAAGTCTGATGGGGTCTTGAAGCTACATTTTACTTTCCTGTACTGACTATCCCACATTTCAGAAATGTAACACCATGATGTAGTACTAAGATTATGTTATTTAAATTATATTTTTGTTTTGACAAATAAGATTTCTTCAGTAAGAAGAATCAATCATATCATAATCATATAATCATCAATCCTAATGTGTAGTATTTTGAAGATGTCTTTATTTGCTTAAAACTTTTATGACTTAGCTCTTTCCAGCTTGCTGTACTGCTAAGTAAGACAATATAGACAATGGAACAACTGCTAGTAGTCATATTCTTGAAGAATAAAGGGCTTACAGATTTAGACCTTTTGTCTCAAATTCAATCTAAAAATGTTCTGCTAACCTATATCACTTATTGTCAAGAGGCAAACTGCTCATTTCTGATACAAGGATGCACTAAGGTGCTAAATAAAAGTAATTAATTCTATTCACAAAAATAAGCTACACTTGGAGGCTGAGTCTCTTATTTCTCTAGTAGTATAGGTCAATCAATTGTACTATAGGGAATATCAGTACTGTACCATGGTAGCAAGTGGGGATGTTTAGGAGCAAAGAATCTCCAAGGGAAAAACATAAACACTCAGTAGGCCCTACATACATAATTGAACCAAGTCTAAAGAAAAGAGGAGAGGTTTGGGTTTTTTTAGACATGAAATCATCCATTTCCCTTTATCATGATACTGGATACACAGTACTAGACTGCAGTCCAATGTAGTGCTGCTTCTGTCTCCCCTGTCCAAGAAAACCCAAGGATAGGTGGGTCTGGAATAATGTAAGTATCTGCCAGAAGATAGAAAAATTCCCTTGTATCTAGAAAATTCACTGCTAGCCATGGTTAGTATTTAAATGCAGAAATTCTTTCACCACCATCTTAGCAGGGTGTCAAAAATGAAAAGAAATTCTATGAGCAAACATAATGATGTAATAATATCTGAACATTTTCCTCACTCATAATTCATTTCTTTACTAAATGCAGAATAGAATTACTAATTTGCAATCCTCTTCTACTGTGTTGAGGCAATTCTTCCCTGACTAGTTATAATTCCAGTAAAAATAGCTTACTCTGTCAGATGGAAAGACAGCAAAAATCCCCGGGGATAAAACATTGCACTAGAATAGACACTTGGAGGCCATACTTTGCCTATCACAACTGAGACAACAGTTGTATGAAATATTATAGAAACAGTGTATCTCAGAGTAGAGTTGGCTCCAGGTGTTTTAAACTTCATGCATACTGCTTTAATGGAAATAACCTGGGTCTTAATGCGCAGAATATTTGATGCATCACTATTGCGCAAGGAAGCTGTTAGGCTAAATTTTTTCCTTACCCCCTCATCAAGAACACCCATATGGCATGGTACTGTGAAAGTCAAAAGCTGGCTCAGCAAAATCAATCCTTTGAAGATTAAATGAGCAATTTCCATTTATTTTGAGATATATAACGGCACATCTGAATAATAAGAAAAATCCAGGTAAGTCAAACCTGACATCCAGTCAACTTCAGCTTGACAGGAACTATTTTAACAGATTTTAGTAGCACTCCAAGTGATTATTTATACACTGAAAATGCTTGGTCTGTCAGCCTTTCACAAAACAATTTATCCTCCTTTGAAAAACAGAGCTCTTCCTAGCAGGACATAATATTTGTAACACTCAGAATTCTGTTCCTATGGTAATACTTAAAATTCTGTAAATCAAGGATTAATTTGGGGGCCAACACTATACTGTATATTTAAGATTTTTGAATTAATATTTTATGCAATAAGAGATTAGAGACAATATTTTCTGTCAGCCCAAGCTCAATATATTAACTTCTTCATTTTTCCTTTAACATTTCTATAGAATATGCTGCAGTCTGTCAAGTTTCTAAGAAAAGTTCTACCCAGATATCATGAAAAAACTTTGTAATGTCTTCATTAATTAATTTGTCACCAAAATTAGAGTATCCTCCTGAAATTTACTGATGTTGTAAAGTCAAGAGGATTCATCAGGACAAAGGAGAATCCAGCTATTATGAAAGAAGGGAGTTGGTACAATAAAGAGTAGATGTGGCTCTGAGGAACATGGTTTAGTGGGCATGGTGATGATGGACTGACAGTTGGACTACATGATCCTAGTGTCTTTTCCAATCGTAATGATGTTATGATTCTATGAATCTAAGATGTGACTTGTCTTAGGTACTGCACTAACAGTATTGTCATGAACTTCAGCATTGCAAGGCCCCGCTCTTATGGACCAAAGAAAGATTCCTAATAAGGATTCAGAGTTCTTCAGCTGAAAAATGGCCAAAAAGGCTGGAGATTTGGGGTTCCAAATGGACCCAAGAACATAATAACCTATGTTATAATTCAGATTTTAAAATCTGAAGCAACAGGAAATATATTAGGGAAGCAATAGGTAATGCATAAAATATATAATGGAATGACTAAAGTATTTTAAGTCTAAAAAATGTTAATTACATTGTCACATAGCATTATGAACTCATTTGCAACACCACGTACAGTTCTGAAAAGCCATCTTTGCTGGAGGAGAAGGATAACTGAAAAAAAATGAGGGATTGGATATGCAGTAGATCCGAAAACTTTTTTAGTTTAGCCCATTGAACTAGAAGAGGCACAATAGTTGCTGTTAATGGATAATGCTAATACAAGTTTGAATGTTTTTACAGAAAATACCTAAAATTTTACATAAAAGTGAAACCTGAATGGTTTTAGAATGGGGTTTTGTCTGTGTTTTAATAAAAACACATCTGTAGAAGACTGTTGAATCTGACATATCCTTCTAATCTTATTCCCACAGAGAAGGATACTTAAATAAACAAAGCTGTGATTGCCTACCAGATTATGCTGAGTTTTTCTTGCAGTTTCTAGAGTGATATTCTTCTTGTTGTCTTAAACTATTTTTAATGTAGTGTTTCTGTTCAGATACACATTAGAACGGCATACTACCCAAAGGATTTAACAGTCTAAAATAAGAACCAATAGACTAACTTTTTAGTACAGTAACAGAGGTAGAAGAAAGTTTACCTTCCTATCAAAGGCATGCTAATGAAATATTGGTAAGTAGCATTTTGGGCAGGCAAGGAGATATCTATTATAAGAAAGTTATTTC
>PPHD01004658.1:3831-28084 GCA_002909625.1 Bambusicola thoracicus | reverse complement strand
GGACGTGGTGGTGATGGGCTGATGGTTGGACTAGAGGATCACAGAGGCCTTTTCCAACCTTAATGGTTCTGTGTTCTATGGGTACGGTGTCCTTTCTGCTTTCCTTCCAAGAAGGCAAGAGATACTTCCTCAGAAGGTCTCTTATGTGCAGTGCTCACAGCCCAACTCCCACCACCGATAGCCAGGCTCAAAGCAGCCCAAGCACAAGAGATAACCCCCAGGGTCTGGTCTCACATCTGTATGGGCAGAACCCCATGCCAAACATGGAGATTCCCATCCCTGGCATGGAGGGGCTGATGAGCGTGCGGCCAAATCCTGAGCTGAAGGTAAGGCCAGAAGGCAAAGTGCTCTCCTCATCACTGCCTGCAGTAAATCTCATTGCCTGCAGTAAAGCATCCACATCTGCCTCAAAAGCCAAAATGAGGAACGAAGGGGGAGGCGAAGCCTCTCTCAGGTCTGTGGTCAACAGCCAGAACCTACCAAAACAGCATGGCCGTTTGCATCAACGTATGTCGGAAGGATTGATCCCTCCTGGCAGGCTCCTGTAAGGAGCAGGCGGCACATATGAGCCGGTGCTGTCAAGGGAAATTGGAGCTTGCTGCTGTTTGACAGGTATATTATTCCAGCTGCCCCTGGACTTATTTACAAAACAAGGTGCCGCGATCCCCGAAGTGGTGCGAGTCAGCGCTCCGGAGCTGCAAGGGGCTCTGTTTTTTCAGCCCTTCAGAGCTGGCCTCAATTTGTTTGACGTGTGAAATGGATGAAGGTGGAGGAAGAAAAGGAGGGGAGGGGGGGAAAAAAGCCCTCTTTGCTTCACAGCCTGTTCTCTCCTGGAGACAGACACGCGTTTAAGATGCAAAGTGTGAAGGGGCTGAGGTTACTGTGCCTGGCTGTGCCGTATATGTGTGGTTCCAGTTCCCGGTGCCATACAGGAAAGCTTTGCTGCTTGTCCGAGGGCAGATGGACGCACAGCATTGGTCTCTTGGTCTTTATAAGGGCTCTTGGTGCCCCGCTGTGCCTGGCATGCTGAACGAATCCTTTGGTGGGAGCCTGGATTTATGGGTTTGGCCTCGTCCTTGTCAGGCTTAATGCCCTCCACTTCCCTCTTTAAGCTCTCCAATTTCAGCTCCCAATCTCCCTTATTTCCTTTATAGCTCTTATTTCTGGTCCATCTTTGGCCATCCTGACAGCTTTTGTAAATCACCCTCGGAGAGAGTTTTCTTCCCTGACCACTGAGGGAGGCCACAAACACTCCCCTGCAGTGCCCCACGGGGAAGTGATGTGAATGCTTATGTTCCCTGCTGCATAGCTTTCTTCTTCCGTGCTTGTTTTCAGATAGCTGAAGCTGAAAGAATTGGTTTTGAACAGTGGCTTGGAGCCTGCCTGCTTGAGGGAACTTCACTGTACCCTTGAAGAATTACCTAATGCAGTGAGATGGAGTTGTCTGGTTATCTAAGTGTTTCTCCCTGCATCCCGGAGAGGAATGGCTGAGCTCGATCTGCATGCGATGTGAAATCTCCTGCCTTTCCTAATGCAGCTGTCTCCTGGGGTGGGAACCTCCACGTTCAGCATGGGGTTCTGCCCATACAGATGTGAGACCAGACCCTGGGGGTTATCCCCTGTGCTTGGGCTGCTTTGAACCCAGCTGTTTGTGGTGGGAGTGGGGGTCTGAGCACTGCACATAAGCCTTGAGTGTCTCCTTCCACAACGACAACCCCACATCTCTCTTACCCGCCTGCTTCTGCTGAAGGTGGTTTTCCAGTCTCAGGTGTGCTTGCCTGCACAGGCAGTGGTGAGAGGCAGAGTCCTCGGGGGATATGGGATGATTAAATGAAACATTCACCTGGATGTTCCTGGAGAATTGAAATGGGAATCAGCTCCGACTTTGTATCATATTCAGCTCATGCCTCCTGTCTTCCCACTCCAATGCAAAATTCATTAGGCTGCAGAAAGCAACTGAGACAGCCTGGCAAGCGCAGAGATGGGCCTGTCCTGAGAGGGGGAGCACAGATACACCAGGAAAGTGTCTAAATGAGCTCTCGCTTTGTGATGACAGCTGGCAGAGCAAACGTTGCAGGTACAGCACAGGGACACGCTGCTGGGAGTGCATGCAAGCACCGTGGGAGTGATGCTTCCCTTCCCAGCTGGGTCCTTGGAGCATAGGCATCTCTTTCCTGTTCAACAGCAAGCTCTCTCCGAGGCTGGGTGATAATAAAGGCTTACGATGCCCTTGGGATGGAGACTCCCTGCCCTGCAATGAAGGTGCCATCAGTTGTTTCCCTCAGACGAGTGGCTGGCTCAGAGATGGGACAGAGTTCTGTGTAGCAATGGGTTCTCCTGACCTCACGA
Source organism: Bambusicola thoracicus (assembly GCA_002909625.1). NCBI lineage: Eukaryota > Metazoa > Chordata > Aves > Galliformes > Phasianidae > Bambusicola > Bambusicola thoracicus. Next base: position 25,735 of record PPHD01004658.1, on the reverse strand, counting down.
GCAAGTAGAGATGAGGGAGTGCAGCTGGCCAAGGCAATGGATTTTCATTACAGTGTGTGAGAAGCCTTGCTGCTCTTCCTCACCGTTGTGAAAATGCATATACATGCACCAAGGCCTGGACTCAGCCCTGTAGGCAGCAGTCTGATCTGAGAGACTGAATGAATAAAAAGTCACTGATGCCACGAATGTGCTGTGCCCCTGGGCTGGAGGGCTTTCCTGCTCTTTTGTCCTTGCAGATGGGAATGCAGCAGCCTCGGTGCCTTGGTCTGCATGCAAACAGGAGGTGCTCAACCAATGCCCCCTGAGGTGTGGTCTCAAGTATCCACTGGTGCCTCAGCAAGCTAAAACACGGGTTGTTCCCTGGGTGGAAAGCAGGCTCACAGCCCGTGCTCATTGCTGATGCTTATGGGAGTTTTTAGGCCAACACACACCTCTGGATGCTAACTTGGGATCTGAACACATCTCTTTTTTCCTTTTCTCCCTGTTTTCTAGCTCACTTTTAAAATTTCCTTAGAGAACAGAACAGGCACAAAGGCAACACGGAAGGGCAAGAGATGATAGCATCCTTAGTGTCATAAATAGCCACCTGAGAAACTGTTCATCCCGCTGCTTTGGGCTATGTTACTGCTGTCCCTAATGTCCTTCCCCCCACTGCATCCTCCAGCCCTTGGCAACTCCACGGCCTGTTCCTTTCAGGGCCTTTTCCCATGTGTTCCTGCATCTCAGCATGCAGAGCATCCTGGGGATGCAGTGGGGACCAGGTGGTGGATGCTGTAGGCTGATCAATACCTGAATCCACACCGCGTGCATTCGTCGCTCACCTTAATGGGGAAGCAAAGATTCCGAGAGATTAACTGGAGTTCTTAGGGCCTCGCTTTACGAATAATTAAATCAGTGAGCAAAGGAGGAGCTTGGAGTGTAAGGGAGAAGGAGTGGGAGATGCACGACCGCCACTTTCAAGCTCAGACGGACCCCAGCAGCAGCTTTCATGTTGGAGCGTGTGATGCCGCTGCTTCTGATCCGAGGCGGGCAGCTGGGAAGCACAAAGCTCAGCCCATCGGTGCAAGTGGTGACCACTGGATTATTTATGTTCTCTCCCCCCCCCCTCTGGCAGAGCTGCCTTTTAAGTGGTGTTAGAGGCTTGCTCAGAATGCCGGCCACGCTGCTCGCAGCAGTTGCAGGAGAGCTTCCTTTGAATTGTAATGAAAGTCCTGGGAGCACTGTGGTTTTCTGTACTCTTATTTTTTTTTTTTTTTTTTTTGCCTTATACAAAGAGAGCTTATCTCTGTCCATGATGTTCCAGACATGAGATCTAACAGGGAATGGGAGGTTCACGCTGTCCCAGGGCTCCTGGAAATCAGTCGGACAACCTTCAGGTGCCCCAACAGCAAAACTGCTTCAAGGGTGGGCAGTATGAGACGTGCACGCTCACAAAAGGTCTCCTTGGGACTGCTGCTCAAGGAGGGAAAGGAAACGTTTGGGGATGAGCAGGGCTGCGTGATTTCAGGACTGTGAGGATAAACGTGTGGGACTCAGGAAGGATGCTCTACCTGCATCCGAGGAGGGAGCGTTCTGTTGGAGTGAGATAGGAATGTTCTTATAGACAGAAAATTCATATAATCATAGAATGGCCTGGGTTGAAAAGGAGCACAATGCTCATCCGGTTCCAACCCCCTGCTATGTGCAGGGTCGCCAACCAGCAGCCCAGGCTGCCCAGAGCCACATCCAGCCTGGCCTTGAATGCTTCCAGGGATGGGGCATCCACAGCCTCCTTGGGCAAAATTAAGTGCAAAGGAGGACAACCAACGTAGGTAAGATCCCAATCGATCCAGACCACAGGGTTGAAAGCATACAGGTGGAGAAGGTGGGGTTCTTTGTAAATAAATAACTCTTTTAACCATGATATGCTGCTCAAATGGAGACTGAGCAGGGCAGAATCTCTCTACAGACCCTCCTATGTAACATGAAATAAATGCAGAGCTGCTCTCCACGTGTAGGAGAACAAGTGGTGGCTTTCTGTTGCTGCCATCTAGGAGGACTCTGCTTCGACTTCACCCAGAAAGGGAAGATTATGGTGGGGATGAGGTTCCTCCCAGACAGTCTCCTGCTCTGTCTTGGTGGGGTGATGCTTTTTGATCCATTTCTGATTCCGTTTATTCTTTTTGAGGAATTTGAAACTGACTGTGAACTGCACTGATGGCTGCAGGGAGACCACCTTTAGCCTGGCGCACAACGAAGTGACATCACCCAACTGATGGCACGGCTCACACCTACCTGAGTCCGCGTGAGCTACATCTAATGTGGCATCTCAGAGCTGAATGGGCCGTGCCACATGTAAACCATCACATTGCCTTCCCCAAAGCACGCTCGGCCCCATTTCTCTCCCGTTTTCCATCTCTTATTTCAATGTAGCCTTCAATCCATCAGTTTTCCTCGACCCCAAAAACAAATTGGCCTCCAATTAACTTCTTAATGCCTTGGAAAACCTCCAGATAAAACAGCTCTACTTCCTGTTTCACTTGTCATAGGAGGTGATTTCTCTTTTAAAACCCTCGTGCAAGCATTCAGCTTTTGCTGCTGTTCAATAAAGTTGATCATTTTGCTCAGGAAAGTATCAATGCAATTTTCCACGCCACTAACTTAAAGATTGCATCTCGGTAAAAGCATCCATTCTTTTTTCCTCTCGTTTATGTTGCGAACAAACAAAAGGAGAAAGGAAATGCCTGATGTCTCCCTGACAAACGTATTAGTGGCTTATATAAATTGCTTCGAGTCTGTCCAGAATAGACACCACCAATGCGTTTCTGCAAGTCCCCATTCCATCTGTCTTTGCTAGCAAAGTGATTGCGGAGCTGGGGAATGTCTTTCCACCCCATTACATTTCCCGGTGAAGTATGTGAGAATTACCTCTGATGTTAGCAGGAAGCCATCAGGACATAAAACACAGAAAATGAAATATTAACTTTGCTATCCAGCCCGGTGAGGGCTGTTATGTTTTGTATGATAACGCATTAAGGTGAAGTTAGCGAACGGGAAATAAATAAATAAAGATCCCCGCTCGCGTCGAGGCGGCACCGCGCATTAAATGGCACCGACGAGAGATGATAAAATTGGAAAGTTGGGGAGAAAATATAATATATTCACAGTTTGGATGACAGTGAATATAAAGACAGACTGAGCTTAAGTGGAAGTTGCAAAATATCCCCGAGAAGTCTCATTCCCTCCAGATTGCTGCCGGTTACGCCGGTGCGTGTGTGTTTGCAACAGAAGAGAAGCAAAGCCGTATGGATCCGCGCGCTGAGAACACCTCTGTGCAGCACCATTCAGTTCACTTGGTTTGCTAAAAGGCTCAGTGTTTGTCACTATTCTTGCCAGCTCCCTTTTGCTATCTTTAGTCAGCGTTGGTTCCTGGCTCGGTTTGGGGCTGAGATGTGGATGTGGGACCTCTGAGCATCTATCCCACATTCAGAGAGGGTGGATGAATGATGCTCTCGTTGGCTGCTTCTCCACTGCTGTCTTCTCACTTCGTTCCTCACATCCGTGCTGAGCTCCTTTCAGTACTTCAAAGCAGAGAGAATTGGGAGATGATTCAACCCCCAGCCTGTCTGCCCATCCCAAGCCATTAAATGTACCTATAGCAAAATGATGCTTGTTTCAACAAGCTAAAGGGAAAAGGATAGATGCTGGTTTGTTACCTCTGATTGACTGCCTCACTTTGCTACTTAGTCACCCCTTTTGGTAGGCAGTACTTCTGTTTGGGGTTCTTTGGTCTTACAGTAATTTCCTTGGTAGAAAACTTCTCTGCTTTCTGTCTTTGAAATAATAAGGATTAAGGCCTGTGAAGATATCATGGTTATCTCATTTCCAGGGGAATTGTATGTGAAGGGCCTTTAAAAAGCTCTTCCTGAAGGCCTGCTAATTAAACAGCCCTGAGATTGCAAGGACTGAAGAGAGAAACAGGTGATAAACATCACACAGCTGATAATGGTGAGGATTCAAAGTGATCCTCCAATAGCGGGGCACCAGGTGCTCCAAAGGAGCTACATAAAAGACAACATGGAGGGCATGCATCTGGTTTGCTGGGATTGGAGATTGGCCTTGGAGCAGGAGCTTGCATCTTCAGCGAGGAGTCAGCACTTGGCCTGGTGTCGTGGAAGCACTCTCTGCAGGTACTGCTTTTTATGGATTTAGTAGGTTTAATGACTAAGATGTCTGTGTTTTAGTTGCTGTGTGTTAATGCCATCTCTAGCTGCATTTGTCTTGTAGGGGGCGCGTGTCCATTTTGGAAGGAGAGGGTTCTGTATGGATAGACTTTGTGAGAAGTATGGATGGACTTTGTAAGAAGATGGACTTTATAAACTGGATTCTGAGGTTTGTTTTCTGCTGGTTTTTGCCTTTCGGAGTTTGGTGCTTCTGTGCAAGTTATGAACCATATGTGAGATGTAGGAGTCCTTTTGTTATCACCTGCCCCTCTCCTGGGACTCCCATTGCCTCCATCGCTCCCCATGTGGAAGTGGAGGGCTGTGCTGGGAGCTCACAGTGTAGGTGATGGGGAAGGGGGCAATGTGTTTTAGCTCCATCTGTTTCCTCCAGAACTCAGGCTAGCTCACAGCATGCTGTCTGCAGCGATTACCTTTGTCTCTGGCTTCCCTGCTGGAGGAAGAGCTGAACAGAGCTGGTAAATTACAGAGCTCTGCGTTGAAGCACCAAAGCGCTTTCATTGCTACAAGTTGTTCTGCTCGTCTCTGGCCCAGACAGTAAACAGATCTCATATCATGGCGTTAATGGTGTGATATGCAGCTGTCTCTCCAGCGGAGCTAAGGAAACTTGCTGCTTTGGCCTTTCATCTGAGTGCTCCTGACAGGCAGTGTTTGACAAATGGTGGGAACCTCCTGCTGCATTGCTCTGTCCTGGGGGCTGCTGGGAGGAGGCACAGACCTCGTTCTGTTCTGTGTGGGTAATAAAGATGCTGCTCTTCTGGAGCCATGAAAACAACGCTGGTAGATTTCTGTACTATGGTGTGTGGGGAGGTTGTTTTGGAGTCTGATTGTATCCTGCCCAGAGGTGAATTTCCCAGAAAAACACAGCAATTGTCCATCAGAGCTTGAAGCTTGGTGTAATAGCAGCTCCTGTTTGCCTGTTCTGGGATGCATTCCTGCCAGTTCAGCCTTTGGAGTGGTAGTCTGTTCATGGATTGTTTTAACAGCAATAACATGATGGTGGTACTCATCAGGTGGTGCACACAAGGTGTATGGGATGGGTTGAGTAGCACATTTGGATGCTCATGTGCTCTGCTGTCTCCAGGGTTGGCATCCATGGCTGACCTCTTTGATCCATTGGTTTGCAATCAGTCCCCAGCAGAGGGGTTAGAACTTGATGATGCTGAAGGGCCCTTCCAACCCAAGTCTGTGGTTCACCTCTCTGTGTTCATACTGTCCCTTTCCTTGGAGATGCGGTTCCTGGGCCATAGCCACTGGCTGCAGTAGGGGGAGGGATGGTAAATGCAAGGATCTGTCTACATCTGCTGTCTCACCATCCTCCAGGACTAGTTTGTGTGGTTTTTTTTCCTCCCCAGCATCAGTCTGTAAATGTTGGCAGGGAAAGGTTCTGAGTGCTGTGTGGTAGCTGTAATAAAACAGCAGGGTTGCTCCAGCCTTCTCTGAAATCCCAGCCCTGCAGGCACTGAGCACTTCTCACTGATCTGATTAAAAGGAAAGCGTGGTTCCTCAAATTAAAGGATGGCTTTTCTTGCCTTGCTACCCCACCCACCCCTGTCTGTTTTCCTCCTTGCAGATGCTCCACTTCAATTACCCCTTCCTTGACAGTTTCTGCTGCTGTGTCCGATGGGCATTGGAACAACTGCTGGGTGCTCTTAAGCCCATTTGAGGAGAAGCAAGGCGCAAGCAGGGCTGTAATTTACATGTCAGCCTGAATAGACTTAGCACAGGGTACAGCGACCCATCCAGCACTTACATTGCCAAGCCTCTGCTTTTACAAGCCCTTTATCAGAACACACAGGGGCTGTATATATTCCAGCAAATGATCTATATGTTGCCCTTTGGTGCTGTTGCAATTGGCTTTTCCTGTCGTACCCCGCCAGGTTGGCATCGTGGCTGCTGCGTGCTGATGGGCATCGCTGGGTCTGTCAGCCCATGGGGAATGGGGTGGGCTGGTGCAGGTGGAGGCTCTTGAGGGCCAGGTGTGAGGGGTGAGATGGTTACCCTGGGTTGCTGCAGAGCCTTCCAGCTGGTGTGGGGCAGCGGGTCTGTGACCTCTCTCCTTCTCAGAGCGGTGTTCTGTAGCTGCCAGCCGGCTTCTGAGAAGTCAGTCTGTTAAGAGCAGCCATAAAGATGCTGTTTAAACTAAAAGCATCATCCATAATTTCATTTGAGGCCTTTCCAGGGCATGCTTTGTTCGCATTATGCTACGAAATCCATTTTTATTTGGAGGCTTCCAGGGGGATAACAATAAAAAAACAAATAGAGCTATTGGGAAGCGCAGACGAAAGCTATGTTACAAATGGTTGTTGGAGGCAGTGAAGGGTCCTCCAGATCTGTCAATGACCAAAGCCTTCCGGGTAATGAGTCCCACACGACGATAGCTCTGAGAAATGGCATGTTTTGGAAGTAAGCAAACAGCGTATGCTGGATAGGAAACTATTTTACAGGCGTTTTATCTGCTGTTAAGGACACGAGTTTGGAGAAGGAGATAACCGTCCCTATTAATATTGATTACTCCATTATATATCTGAAAAAGTGATTATAGTTCGTGGTGCTCTCATTTCCCTAAGGGAGAGAACGCTCTCCTGAAGTCAGCGCATCCGTAAGCGCCGCATTGCCTTTGACAAGCGGTAATTTACCATACAGCTCGGCTGAAAACAAGCTCAGGGTATGGCTGGGAAGAGGAGAAGGCTGCTGGGGAAGAGTCCTGTCCCACCTCAGCCCTCCTCACCTGCTCCTGCTGGGGCAGCCAAGCAGACCAAGCCTGTGGCCAGCAGCCCGCAGAGAGGTGCCAAGGGATTCCCACTCAGTTCTGCTCTTGTGTTTTCCAGCTTAGAGCAGAGAATGTTTGCCAACAGTGTTTTCTAATCTTCTCGTTAGCTTTGATTCCCAGAACTGTAGCTATTCTGCTGATGGCTGCCTCTAAGGTTACCTTGAAACCCCCCAGAATAGAGCTGCAGAGGTAGAGCCGTGCATGTTGTAGAACACACGCTTGATAGCAGCATCAGAATTATCACTATTTATCACTGTTGTTCTGTTGTCCTGACTGTGTTTTGACAAATGCTGTTGTTGTTTTGCATCTCAGCTGGTGCTGCTCCTCCCCTGGATTCCTGCTCAGCTGCTGCATCAGGTGGAGCAGCACTCAGTGCTTTGCAGGAGCTGGTCAGCTTGGGGGCAGCTTTTGAGAGCAGGTTGGCACGTAAGGTGGAGCTGCTTGTCCTATAAGTCAAACATCCCTGCTGCTTCAGAATGAGGTCTGGTCTCACCATCCAGAGCTGAACTGATCAAGCACTGGTGATGAGCTCAGTGTGAGCACCTGGAGCTAAACAGGGCTCAAACCCACAGCCCAGAGCTGGAGGAGGTCATCTGCCCCCTTATTGTTATCAACCCCCAAATCCAGTTGGGTTTAGCTTGAATGTGGTGGGAGGATGGCTCCAAGGGGGAGTGCAAAGTGCAGCCTCCCAGCACTATCCCCTTGCCTGTATGATCACCTGTCTGTGAGACTATTTCAGAAAGGGTACCAGAGCAGGAGGAAAGGGAGGATAAATGAGTGCTGCTGTTTGCTGTGATCTGAGAGTGAAGGCAACTCGAAAGCAGTGCAGCCTGCAGGCAGCCCCATAGGAGCTCTGAAGCTGCTCAGGATGGGAGGCAGCACTGCTGTGCTCGGTCCTTCACAGTCTTCTGGGAAGCAGGCTGCTCGCAGAGGCCTCTTCATCCCCACAGTAAGTGGAAAACGCTTTGACTGATTACTTCCTCAAAGGACACTTAATTTCTGCTCAGAGAAGTGAGAGTGTTTTGGCTGTATTGGGATTCTTGGGGCATCCAGGAGCTGCAAGAAAAACAAGCTGGCAATCCAACAGCAGTTGGAAGGGAGATGGGGAAACGAAGACCTCGGTCCTGCTTTGAGGAACCAGCCTGACTCTGGGCTGGTGGAAAACAGAGCCAGAAGGGACCTTTGGTGGTGCAGAAGTGGGCTGGGAAGGTGTGAAGCCCTTCCCAGCCCACCCATGACCACTGCTACAACCAATGTGACCTCTGCATTGCTCCTAACTTCTGAGTCCATGAGCCTGACTTGAGACGCCTTTAGCTTTTAAAGCCTCAGCTTGATCTCCACGGACCAGGTCCTGGAGGATGGCCCCGTTTCACTTTTTGCTTTGAGGGGCTCTGAGTGCCCCAGGTGGAGGTTTGCCACCTGGCTGTGCAGGAAGGCTGTTGCTGTACTGGGTATAAGGAGGGCAGTATTGGGGACTCCTTCAAGAGGGGCAGAGCTGTGCAGTTCTGGAGTGTATTGAGGGATCTCTGAACTTTTCTGGGTGAGTCTTCCTTGTCATGGGCAGCTGATAATTGCTTATAGAGAGGGCTCCAAGGCCAAAAACATGAGCATGGAGCCAGCTCTGTTACAAGACTGCGCTCCAAAAATGGCTGTAGAGTTATTCCCCCTTTGGGTCTACAATTATTACATCAATACTTTCTCCCCATCCTCAGCACCTGCCTGCTGCATCCGAAATGGGGTTCAGCAGTGGCGGAGATGGAGACCTACAGCTTTTTTTGGCTGCAGTGCAATGAGAAGGGCTCTGAAGGAAACAGATCCATTTCCCCCAGCCCAGAATCCCCAAAACAGGGAGAGTGTGGATCTGGGGATGGCTGCTGCTGGAACCAATGCTTGGGAGCAGGATGAGCACAGCGTGGAGCTGGAATGCTGCTGATTGCATGCAGACATGTTATCAGCCCTGAATTTTGAGCAGGCTCGTGGTGCACTTAGCAAGAGTTCAACTTTGTTCCTTTTTTTTTCCCCCTAACATTATTATTATTTCCATTCCTGGTAATGCTTTATGTGGAATATTGATTGCATTTACTGGAGGAATCCTTTCTTAAGTATTTTTTACATAATGTGGCCTGTATGTGTGTATAATGTCTCCTGCAATCCTTGTATTTCAGTGGCTCCAATAAAGCAATTTAGTTTGATTTAAACTGAACTCACTGAAACAGGATGGAAATTCAGGAAGGAATAGAGTGTAGGGTCACATTGGGGGTGAAAGGAAATCAAAGGATAAAGGGCAAGGAGAAGAGAGATGGAGTTCTCTGAAGGAGGAAGCAAGGCAAGAAGAGACAGAAGTGCATACATGTTCAAGTCTTGATGATGACTCAATGCTATCCAGAATCCAACACACCAGGGTCAGTGTTAGGAATGGGAATATGAACTCTGTCTGTTAGGTCAAGATCCTGGTGGTTTTGCTTTTGAATTTCACAGACTGTAGGGTCGAGTTGTGTATTCAGCAGTAATATGGGCATGGAGCATCAGCTTGCTGGTTTTCAGCCTTGGAGAGGTGGGGGGGTTGCAGGTGGCAGCATGCTGATGCCCTGAGCTTGCAATGAGATGACAGCATCGCTCCTATCTGGACACATTCAAGGGGTATGTTGGGCTGTGCAGGAGGTCCAATGGACCACAGAGTCAATTCCAATGGTGGCAGTGCTCCTGCTGCCCTCCAGGAGGTTCACGTCTCCCTATGGGATAACTCAGACCTGGGAGTGCTTTAGACCATGCTGTACAACTTGTTTGCTTTCCCTGTCTGTTCCTCTTACTCTTTTATGTATTTTTTGTCAGCAGTCTCATTGTAGGTTTGATCTGATTTTTTTTCCTTAATTGACAGGGATTCAATTATCCTCCTGAATAGGACTGTCACTTACTAACAGAACTGTCAGGCATCTGTTGGGGGGGGGAAAGGATTGAGCGTCACATTTCCATCCTTCCCTGCCCCCTCCCACTCTCTTGGGTTTGCTTCCATTCTCAGGTTCTGCTTTATTGTTGATTCAGTTTGCAAACAGTAGAAGAAAACAGGGGAACTTCACATGATGAGACGGTGGGAGCAGCTTGGTTTAATGGGCTCCCCTTGGTAAGGGCTGCTGTTGCCTAAGCAGAACCACGAGCCTGCAGGTGAGGGCTGAGTCCCTCTCTGGATCTTTCCTGTAAGACACTGTCAGGAAAAGATCTGCCTCTGGGGGTAAATTGCTCTAGGTTTCTAATTCTCAGCTTCTGTAGCTCAGTCCGTGCTTGCTGCTCTGTTCAGATCTGCACCTAAGGAGCGGCCAGAGGCTGTTTGTATCTAGGCTGCTGTTAATGTGCATCCTGCTTTGGGATGGGGAGAGCACGTGGAGAAACGCAAGGCCCAGAAAGCATCCTGCACCCAGCCCTGCTGGCCCCTGCACCTCCCAGCCTGTGCCTACTGTGGGGCTGGAATTGCCTCCCAGACAGCCCCATCCCCATGGGCATCTGCAGCAAAGGGAGCTGAGACAGGGATGCAAAGAGCTGGGGAACTGCCATCATTCCTCCCATTTACTTCCTGGAGGGTGATGAGCACAGCTAATGGCATCTTGATATTTAAGAACAGGCAGGAGTTGAAGCATCTCGGTTTTTACTAGGTCTCTGACATTTCAGAGAGCTGTTGTTGAATAAATGCTCAGGCAATTAGCTGATGAGGTCTAACTACCTCCAGCTATGCTAAGATCATTGCCCAAGCTAACTAGTTTAATGACAGCTGGGGCTTGTCTCAGCAAAGCAGTGCAGTGCAAGTGATCTCCTTGGGATGGGGATCAGCTGCTGCCAGCAGCCTCTATTCCTTGCCCTGCTGGAGTGGGAATGCAGGCAGGGTTGAAGGCACGCAAACCCAGAGCATCTTGCACAGCTCCCAGAGGCACCTCTGCTCCTGGGTGCTGCACAGGAGCTCTGCTTTGGGGGCTGTCTGAGCCTTTGAAAAGGAGAGAGAGGTGGCTCGAAGGTGTAAGAGGAGCACGGAAATCTGTGCAGGGGCTTTGGCTTCCATGCTCTCAATGTTTCCATATGCCTTGTAATTAAATAGTAAGTAAAAATAAGGAGCCGACTGCTTCGCTAATAGCGGCGAAAGGAGGCAATCATGCAACTTCCATCTGTCTGCAAATATAGTTTATGGTGGAAATACATTAGCAACCTGGAGCTGTGTGCCAGGCTCAATTAGACTAAACAGGATCAAAGGGCACTGTGGGTAATAAATATCCGCATGGCATCGAGTCGGAGCCTTTCTATTTATTGCTGGAGGAGGTAATCATTAGTGAGCTGAGGTGAAATGCAGCAGGCAAAGAAAGCTGGGCTGGGGGAGGGAGGGATGTGATGTTAGAGGGTAAGGAAGAGTGCTTCATCCCTGGGATTATGGACAGAATGGATTGGCTTTTGTATTCCTCTGGAGTTTGGGAATGGAGTAGAGCCCACGTATCGATTGGGGGACATTAATGGGAGAGAGGTGGCCGAGGTAATTGGGGCAGTGTTTAAGATGTACACTGGGTAATTGAAAGCTAATATCAGAACCCAGCTCAGGCAGAGAAGAACCTCTCTTCTAATGAGGCGTAAGGTGAAAGGAGATTGACTCTGACTTGTATTGCTACTCCCAGAGAATCGCTTTGCTCTGCTGCTTTCAGGTGCCTCTGCGTGTGTGCATGCTCCTGCTTTTATTAGCACGTTCATAGATAACATTTCCAAGTCAGCAGCAAAGCTTCTGTGGCACGCTGGCTATAGAAACCTATAATACCAATTGTTTCTCTTTGGTCGTGGCCTTGTGAAAAAATGCTGAACTAAATCCTCTTCCACTTGAGGAGCAAATAAAGAGGAAATCAAAGTATTTCAGTATCAAAGCTTGCTCTCCTTCAAGTTTCCTCCTGCTCTTAAAAACCAAAATAACGACAGAAAAGAACTATCCAGAGGGAAAGAGCATTCTTAAGCTGAGCCTGTTAGGCTCTCCCAATGAGGATGCAATGATCCGCTTATTCAGGTTATGTTTTCTGCTGTTGTAATGGCTGCTAAGGGAAGAACATCGCTGTGATGTTCCGACGCCTCTTTGTTCTTCCCCTGAGCTCAGTGCAGGTCTTAGGGCAGGTAGCTAAATGGCCGCATCTTCAGCAGAGGGAGGCCTTCCAAGGGTGCTTAGGTGATGTTGGGCCACTCGTGCCCCACTGTATTGCATGGTGGTAAACCTCTATTGCAGGGGATTTGGTGGGATTTGGCTCTCCCATCCCATTGGACTCAGCACACCACCAGGAGATGTTGCTTGTTCCCTCCTTTCCTCTCCTTTTCTGACTTCCAAGGCCAGCAATTAAAAGAAGACAATAAACACACTGCGGAGTGAGCACCACACTGTTCCTTCCCCGGGCTGATTTGCTGTTCTGCAGAATCCTCCTCTTCTGCCCATCTGTCTGCTTATGCCATTTGGCTGCAGGAGAGTACTTTGCTGTGTTAGCAATGTGCTGGGGAGGGCAACACCCAACGTGTGATTTAGACCTTTGGGAAGTGACCAGAGTTATCTGCACCTTGATATAAACACTGGCTTTGGGTGAAGGGCAAGCTGGAACTGCCACCATGAGGAGTGGGCAATGCATCCTCATTGACTTGACACACCTCAGTCTACCAGTCTGTCTTAGAACTGCCACAATTAACCTCTTAGTGGCAGGCAGTGCGTTCCTGGTTTGCACAGTGCCTTTTTCCAAGGGCTGTTGCATTCTGCTCAGTGCGTGCAATTACACTGAGAGCAATGCTGAGACCAAGTGAGATGTACACGGCATATATAGCATAGAATCACCAAGGCTAGAAAAGACCTCCAAGGTCATCCAGTCCAATCATCCACCCAACACCTGTATTCCCCCCACTAAACCACGTCCCTTAATACAACATCTAAACACTTCTTGAACACCTCCAGGGATGGTGACCCCACCACCCCTCTGGGCAGCCTGTGTCAATGCATCACCACTCTTTTGGAGGAGAAAGCTATCCTAATATCCAAGTTGATCCTCCCTTGGTGCAGCTCGAGGCCCTATTTACCTGCTGTCTTAGCTTCTTTTGGAGTATCACTGTTCAGGCTTCCTGCATTTCTGTTGGTGTAATTGCTGTGTTGTGATCGCATTTGCACACCAGCTTACTAACTGCCAGTTTTAATCTGCTAAAGACCATTGAAGCAACTTATTTCTCCCCGTGCAGCCACTAGGTGTGCTCTATTTCCTCCCCTTATATATAGTCTGAAGTATTTCTTCTGTTTTCAAAGTACAATTCAATAATTCTTTCCCTTGCAAGTAAAAGATTGCTGGCTGTCCTGAGATAATTGACTTTTCTAGTGAGATCTTCAAAAGTAGTTATATTTGCTGGCAGAAAATCATTACCTTCCACTGCAGCACTGAGAGTACTTCTGTGCTGAGGGGGAGGAGGGAGGTGGTTTGGTGAAGGCTGTTGGCTTTGGTTGCGTCCTGCACTCCCATGTTGGCCTCCTCTGCACTTCAACGTGGAGGACAACGATAAACAATTGATAAAGCCAGGCACAGCATGGTGGTAACTCAGTGCTCTGAGCTTATTTGTGGTTCGAGAGAGGAAGATATTGTTTAACCCCGAGCTCTGTATGTCAGAGGTGAAGGATTCCACCTGCTGGGTGATGCCTTTGCTTTCTGTTGGTTCGCCATTCAGATGTATTGGTGGCTCTTCTCGTTGCATTCGGGTAATGGGTTTTGTAGACTTCCAAGTGCCTGATGCAGATCTGTGGAACTATTAATGTCAGATGTGAATTCATGGGATCAATTGGAAATTGATTTCTATCTTTCCCGAGTCCGTCAGCAGCACACGGTGGTGGTTTATTTAATGACTGCAGGTTTTAATCGCTGCCCTGTTTTGATGCTCGTGGTTGGGGTTTTTTTTTCCCCTTCTCTAATTGGAGTTTCCCTTTTAGCAATAGCAGTGAGATGGGGCATCCTTGCTTTGTATCAAGGGTATGCTTATTAAAAGGAATGTAATTATGGGAAAATAGGAAGAGTCTGGGAAAAAAAACCTGATTCAAGTGGTGGCCCAGGGCAGGATTTCGAGATGAGATCAAACAAACTCTCAGCTTGGTCAAATGTTTTCCCTCCTTATTGATTCAACCCTTTCTTTAGGTCTCCTGTTGAACGGTGAGTAATCTGAAAAGTACTGCAAATGCTACCTGCGGTTTTCCTGCCTTTTTCACAAAGCCCACGAGCTCGGATGGTTTTAGGAAACATTTTGTTCTTAGTCTGTTAGTGAGGGGAGCAGGCCTTGCTCTTGGTTGTGCTGTGCTGCTTTTGCCCCAGCTGCGGAGGTAAATGCGATGGGGTGGCTCTGAGTTTTCTCCCAGGATCTCCAAACTGAAGCACTTCTATTTCCACTGTGGGATGGCCTCTTTGATGCTTGTGGGCATTGGTTGAACAGCAGGTTTTTGGTGGCAGTGCCTTGCCCTGTTGTCATACTCTCAGCGCTGCCCTCGGTTAAGTGGAGGGCAGTTTCCATAGGCAACATTGGCTGTTTTGGTACTTAAAGAGACGGAGATGATGCCATCAGACTGCTGGAGGAGATAGCAAGGTCGTGGAAGGGAAAAGCACACTGTTGTACACGTGTGATCCTCAGGAAGAGGTGTAAATAACTGTAAATGATGTTACGAGGCCCAACCCACCCCAAACATCTCCTTGGGATCCCAATTCAGGAAGGCTTTCTGCTTTATTTCTGCCTATATTGTCTGTCTATACGGAGTAAAGCTCATCTTGCAGTCTCCGAGGGCACCTCTGATTCTCTGCCCTTCTAATTAGAACTGATTTAAGGACCGGGGGGAGGCGGAATATTTTCCTCTGCTGGAAAACACAATTTGTTGACTGGAGCTACTCACGAGCTCACGCCACATCGGGCTGATGGCTTCCAGCAGAAAGAGAGAGATTTTGCACTACTCCAAACAAAATGATTATGCGTGCAGGGGCTGAAGGGTTGGGGGGAGGCATTATTTCCCTGAGAAAGCGGTTTATTTTCAGTAGATGTGAAAGGAACGCATTTGGATGCTTCACTTCTGGCTCGCGTTATCAACATAATTGTTGTGTGTGCATAACAAGTCCTGCGTGATAACCTATTTGAGCTGTCGTGGGGTCATTGCATGGTCTTGCACACTGGATGTTCTATGATACTACTGCCATCCCCCCAAGGGAGGCCCTCAGAGCAAATCTTTACCCAGCACCTAGCACAAATGGGGTGTCAGATCTTTGCTGAGGGTGCCTTCATAGAGCCGTAGAATGGTTTGAGTCAGAAGGGACCCTTAAAGGCCAACTGGTCCAGGATACCCACAGCTCCATCAGGTGCTCAGAGCAGCTCCTGTGTTAGGGGAAAGCAAGGGCATGTTGGGAGCAAGCAGGGGTGCAGCTGGGAGCCCGTACCCCTGTCTGACCCACAGCACTGTGCCTCTGGAGGCAGATCAGTGCTGCTCTGCAGCTCTGCCAGCCAGCCGAGCCGCTGGGGTGCCATTTCTGAAGGCTGATATATGCTCAGGCTGTTCTGCTCACTGAACTGCTGAGACACGGATTCCTGACAGGCACACAGCGAAAGGGAAATTAGCAGTGGATAAAGTGAATTAAACATAATAAAAATAAAAACGTCCAGCCGGAGCATTCATCTATTATACGAACAGCTTCTCAGCTTGGGGAATATTTGAGGTGGAGAGATGTTACATAATGCAAAAGGCAGAGCCTGGATTGAAGGGGAGCCCTTAGGACTGCCTGTTAGAGGGCTGCTGGTGTTGGTGCTGAATAAATTGGGGCCAGGGAGAGCTGGCCAGAGGTACAGGGATGGCTCCAGGCATCGGGCTCAGGTGTTGAGCCCTTTGCTGTTATGTTTGGGGAGTCAAGAAGGAAGAGATGGGAATGAGAAGGAGGGGTGAGATGGGAAGTGCTGTACTCCACACGGTGTTTGGAAGGATGCTGCTTTCTGCTGGGTAATACAGAACAAACCCCTTAATGTGTAAGGATATGTAAAGGGGCTGTAAGAAGAAGGGGACAGGCTCTATAGTGGGGTCTGTGTGATAGGGCGAGAGGAAATGGCTTCCAATTAGAAGAGGGGGATTTAGATGGGATGTAAGGCAGAAGGTTTGGCACTGAGGGTGGTGAGGCAGTGGCACAGGTTGCCCAGAGAGGCGGTGGTGCCCCGTCCCTGCAGACAGCCAAGGTCAGGCTGGACGGGGCTGTGAGCACTGCTGGAGCTGTGGGTGTCCCTGTGCACTGCAGGGAGCGGCACCAGGTGGCCTCTGAGGGTCCCTTCCAACCCAAACCATCCTATGATTTGCCTTTTCCTGAAGCCTCTCCCCCATGCAAAGCGATCCTCTGCTTCTCAGATTGCTTTCTTCCTGCCTGTACCTAAACAAGCTGCACTTCTACATGTGTCTCTACCCTTGAATGGCATCGTGTGGCAATTCTGGCATCCCTGGGTCTGTCCCACTCCTGCCATTGAGCTCCAGGCTGCCCTTGACCGAGGCATCTGTTTTATTCTCTCTTAAATGGCGGGGTCGGCTCCTGAGACAGATATACAGAGACCCCAGGGCTTCAGGGCTTTGATCTTGTCAATGTTCTTTTAACAAAACCTGACCTTTAGAGTTATGGATTGAGGAGAGGAGCCCTCTGTAGCCTGACCACTGGAATAATACGAGCTACAGAGTTTTCCCCAGCGATCGTTGTCATGAAGGGAATCACTCTTCCCTCCCACATAAGTGAGTGCTCTCCAACCACCTACTTGCAGCCTGTAATTTTGTGCCCATCTTCGTTGTGCTTTGGCTACGATTTATAGCACAATGCGAGCTTATTTTGTGTAGCATCTCTTACACAAACATTATCCCCTGAACTCTACTTAGGGGCCAATAAAACTAGTCGGTACGGAGCATAAATTAGAGCCAGCAGTGGTTTTGATGTTGACCAGTGAATACATTTAGGGCATTCGGTTTTGACTGGGAGATGAAGGAGGGGATCGGAAGCATGGGGGGAAAAGAGTACGTTCCATTTGGAAGGGCTGGCTTATCCAACAAGCAGGACAGCTGGCTGTAAGGTGCTTGGGAGATGGGTAGGCTTAGACTAGCTGCATGCCTGGTACTTCGCTGGAGCGCTTCAGAGCACAGAAGAGCTGAAGCTTGTCCAAGTGCTGTCTGGCACGATGTCTGCCTCTTGGTGACATCTAATTTGCAATTTCCTTCTAGCATGGACCGTGTGTGCCGCTGCTGCCTCCAAAAAGGATGCTCACATAACAGTCGCGTGCCTTACGCTGCTGGAGGAGTGAGGGAGAGGTGGGCTCAGCACGAGGTACCGCTGCTGCTGCCCCATGCTGGGCAGGCTCTAACATTGGAGTCTGTCAATGTGTTTAAGTGAAGCTCCACCATGCACCTAGGAAAGCCTTCTTCCAGAGCAGGTGGTTTGCTTTCTGAGGCTGTTTGCAGCGCAGTCCTGACTGGGACCCAGATGCCCCGGTGCTGCTCTTTCATCTCATGCGATCACGCTGACAGAGGAGATGTGTGGAGGGCTGTGCTGCAGTGCTGCATCCACCCTGAAGCTGGTGGCACTGCCCCAGGGAAGGATCAGCCCTCTGGAGGGTTGCTCTGTGTCTCTGAGCAAGGCTCAGCCAAGTGGCAGTGTACAAATGTAAAATAATGAGGTAGCAGCAGAGAGTGTCTGGAGCAAGCGGGGAGGAATGAAGATGGATGACTGTAGCTAAGAGACGATTTGAAAAGGGATAAATACAGGCAACAAGTTATTCAGCACCAGCAATTTGTAAAGAGTGCTAAAAACCTCCAGACAGGATTGTTTCACATCACCTCTCTTTCTATTTGCAGCCTGACAATCCTCGTGTAAATGGTGCTGATGGATGGCTGCAAACCAGTCCCTTAATCTGTTCCTCTGGTAGTGATTAGCACGAGTCCCAGCATCCAGGGCTTGGGGGGATTGGGGCTGGCTGAGAGGCAGGTGATGGGGTGGGACACTGAGCCTTTGGGGGAGGAGTGTAATGGGCAGGGAAGCAACCAGCTGTGGTTAGGAGTTAATGGTCTGAAACGCAAGGAAGGATGAGCAGGAGATGGAGCGCTTCCCAATGCTGGTTCTGCAGGTTCCATGCAGTTCAGGGCCTCTCACCCCAAACTGCAACTGCTTTGGGAATGTGGGAGTGCTCTGGGATCTGCATATATGCTCTTACGTCACTTTTCCTTCTCGTGCCTTAATTTCTCACGTGCTGGGTGAAGCATCGTAATGCATTCTGACATCCAGAATACACTTGTTCGCGTGTGTTAGACTTGGATAATGAAAGGGAGGCAGCAACCATCAGAGCAGAGAAGTGAAGTGTGACAGTGGGGACAGAATGCAATTACTTGCTCTGGGAGCTGGCTGTAGCATCTGAGTTAATCTCTTGACAAATTACCTTTGGATTTTTAATTAATAGAAATGCGTAAGGATCCTGGGGGCTGGAAGGGAGCTTGTTTTGTTTCTTTTCCTTCCTGTCTCTGAAGGTGGCATCTTTCCCATCCGAGCCCTTCTCTGTGCAAGCGAGGTGGGCCAGCCTTGATTCCAAGAGCAGAGCACCACCTGCTGAGCTGGGAGCTCCCTTTGGTGGCACTGCTCCTTCCTTGCTGTGCCCTGGGCTGACCTTCCCACATGTTATCCATGGGTTGAGAGCACCCGTGTGGCTGTAGCAGCTGGGGAAATGGGAGAGGGGGCAAAAAAGGAGCTGTGCATGAAGATGTGTTTGATTTGATTCAGAGTTTTCCATTCTTGAGGAAGAAGGGGAAGTTGCTGCAAGTGGTGAGAAAAGGGGCAGGAGCTTTGCAAGATGAAGGTAAAGGAATGGAAGTCTTGGAAACCTTTGAGGTAGGCCAGGTTGGAAGGAGTATTACTGCACTGTGGGATTAACAGAGCAAGGGGAGGCTGGGCAGGGGCTGGGAGGAAGGAGAGGAGGGGAGAATCTCAGCTTTGCTTTGCTTTTCCAATTATGTAGTGCTGAGGGGTCCCAAACACAGCAGCTCTTTGTGTTATCGAAGCAGTAAAGCGTGTGCTTTACTTCCACCGTACGGATGTGGGCAGCCGTGGCTTGCTGTGAGTCAGCCTTTGCTGATGTTCCCCTTCCGGTGGCACTCCCCCAACTTCTGCATTGATTAAAGAGGGAACTCCTGAGTGTGTTTGGTCATCTACAAAGTGAGAGCTGGGTATTTCAAATATTCAAGCCCACGGTTGGCGATCAAACAACAGCCGGAGATGAACGGGATGCTTCCAGGCTGACTCTATCTGTGATATTCTTCATTGTTCAGCAGAGAGGCTCTGAGAAGGGCTTGGTAATAGTCTTCAAGACTGGAGGCATGTCAGGCAGCCAAAGGTGAGGCCCTCCCTGTGTTGGGAGGAAAGCCATTCTCAATCAGCCCTGCTTGCTGCGGCAGCGCAAACTCACTTCCGCCAAAGAGGTGCTTGGGCTGGAAACAATAAAACAGATTAGACTATCTTCAGTGGAATTGCAGAACTGCCTCCCAAGTGCTTAATTGACCTTGTTCCTAGAATCATATACGGAATGGGTTGTTATACTGCATAATGAGCAGATCTGTCCCCTGCTGTCCCAAGGTTTGCTTTTAGTGTAGAGACCTGCAGATTTCTCTTCTGCTGTCACTTCCAGCACGATGCAACATGACTTGTGATGCAGAAGTCTCTGTCAGTTGGGTCACCTTGCCCTTTGCCGGGAACGTGACTCACTGCAGAAGCTTTTCATCTGGCTGTGACTCAGCTTCGAGATAAATACAACCCTTCCTTTTGCCCTGCAACCAGCACCCATCTGCTGCTTTGAGAAGAGCCAGCCTGGTGCAAGCTGTATATCAGGCCTCTTCAGCAAATGTCTACTTCTCCATGACAAGAGAATCCATGCAGCTCTTGAGCAGCCTTTTGAACACAGAGGTAATGTCATGCTTGAAGTCTCAGGGCTGGCATTAGTGGCTAGCTTAGCACAATTGCAATTTCAGTACCAATCTCCCACTTGAAAAACAGCCTCCCTCCAGCAGGAACAGCCATAGTAAGCATCTATGTGTGGTTTCTTGAAAAAATTTGTCAGCACTGGAGAATATCCTGGCTTAAAACTGGTTGGAAACATGCCTGCACCGAAGCAGTTCCCTAGAAACCTGCAGGTGGTTATGCCCACCAAATGGATCAGGCCATAGTTGCCAAAAGAATGCTCTTCTAAGTTCATCTGTCTTCTGTGTTCATCCTTGTTTGCCTATGAAGTAGTTCTGTGGAAGGTTCCTCCTTCAGTGAAGTTACAGTGGTTTGAGTCCTTACTTGAGATGAGTTATCATCCCAAGGAGGTGGAGGGGTCGCCATCTCTGGAGGTGTTCCAGGACAGTGGAGATGTGGGACACAGTGGGCATGGTGGGGTGGGTTGGGGTTGGACCTGAGGACCTGAGAGGTCTTTTCCAACCATACTGATTCTATGGTTGTTCCTACTCCTCAACTACTGCTGGTCTACAGCCCCAGCTCCATCTGGAGGCTGCCTCTTCCCCAGACAACTCCAACCTCCTTCAAATAGCATTAGGACTTGGGTTAGCATTCTTGTAGGCCTCTACAAGAGGCCTATTCCTTGTCTGTGAGATTTCTGGCGTGTGCTTTGGCACACGGAATCCACGGTTCTGTATGTCGCTTCGTTTCCACCAAAGAACTCAAACAGGGATTTATAAAGTGCTTAGATTTAGTGAAAGAGTTTTGCTCCCCTGCTGGGAGTTCTCAAGGATATTAAAAATGAAATAAAGACCAAGCAAGAGCAGTCCCTCCAGTCGCCTCTCTATCTTCAGAGCTTGCTTCTGATGTTATTACCCCATGGAGGGCCCTGTTGTAGGCTCCTGTTGTATGCTGCTTCCCCCAGCACGCCTTGGCAGGAAGACATGGTGTTGGGGATGGATTGGTGCATCTTCCTCCACGGCCAGGTGTGTTCAACTGCTCCTCCTGCAGCTGGGTGGGACCTGGAGGCTATGCTGATGCAGAAGGGAAGCAGGAGGAATGTTCTCGTTAGCAAGCTGTGGTTTGGGCCATCCTGCTCTGTGCTGCCCCTGCGGCAGTTCCAGATGGTGGATCTCTTGGTGTTTCTTTTGGGATCGGAAGCCAAATATTGATCTGCTTCTCCCAGCTCCCTGTTTGGCTCTGCTGAGTTCACAGCTGCTCCTCAGAGACTGTTTGATCCTCTTTGTATGCCTCCTATTACTTCTACGATCTTATTAATAAGTTTTAGGTACCAAGCAATGTAAATGATGTTCTTTCTTACAAGAAGCCTTCATTGCTGCCCTTGTCTGCCTTATCTGCTGCAGATCCCTTCAGACTCCCAACGTTCGCACGCTTTGACTATCAAATCCTTTCTTTGCTTCCATCTGTCCTAATTCAGAAATAAATGCTGGCACTGATAGTACTGCACCCTCAGACCCTGAATGCAGACTTTCCCTACGCGGATTCAACTTTACCTTGTTGGAAAAGCCGATTTTATTCTTCTTTCCCTTTGGCTTTTGCCAGAAACCCCTGCCAGCCTTTCTGAACACAAGAAGGGTAACACGAGCAGGGGATAGAAGTTGTCTGTCTGGAAGTGAGCAACCTAAGAGAGCTGTGGGCTACCCTACAGCAAGCAAATTGACCTTGTGTTGAAATAGTTTATTGTGCAGCCTCCAAGGGGGGATATTGGCTGCAAATATATTGCTGACATAATTAAAACATAGTGGCTGCCTGCTTTTTCAAAGCAGAACAGGCTTGCAGAGGGTGGCAGGCACCTAGCTGTGGAGTGGGAGGGAGTCCTTCTCGCCTCAGTCTTTCCCATTGCTATTAATATTCATTACAGAGGAAATGAAACTCAACCCAGGAGGGGGGGG
>PPHD01004657.1:0-19029 GCA_002909625.1 Bambusicola thoracicus | reverse complement strand
TTCTTTTTGAGAATAACATAATTAGGAGGAGGAGGATATTCCCATCTTTTGCCAGAAGGTATCCAAGGGCATTATTCTGCGCAACATAGCTATGTCAGTCCCACATCCTTTTTGAGAGTTCCTTTCCTTTATATGAAGCTTACTAACTTGGTTAGCTCGAAGAACTCTGCTAAGAATGTCCTCAGGGTTCAAATTCTGTATCAACCAAGATTTGCTACAAGCAATTGCCAGATGCAGAAGGACTGTACCCCAGTATTCCTGACTTGTAGCTGCTTTATTTCGTAACTACTTGTTGTATCCTTGGTAACCAACCATGTGGAAGAAAAATGATAGAATCACCTGAGTAACCATGGAAACACAAACATTTAGAAGTAATTGGATAATCTGACCTTACCTACATGACACAGGAGATGGTTTCTGTTTAATACCTGGAGATAGCACCTTGAAGTTAATCATTTGGAACAAGTAATGGCTTACCAACGTAAAACAGGAAGCAAAACACATACACAAAACACTCAGTGGAAAATGAGATTCTCTGTATGCTTTTCCTTTCTGGTCACATTTAAATTAAGGAAACAAAATTCTGTTGTCTTCTGTGTCTACAAGCTAATAGTACAGCATGTGAGCATTCCTGTACAATAGCCTATACTGCCAGTTTGCTGCAACGAACGGGGGTACATTCCTGAAACTTCCCACATACATTGGCAGTATATACGTACTGGAGCAAATGCTCCCCAGGAACTATATCTCTGAAAGATAAAAAAAAATACTGTGCATTATATCCTTTAGTCTGAATATGTTCTAGATATATCCAAAGTGTGGTTGAAAAGGGCAGTGTGCTGCTGGGCATGACAAAATGTCCAAAGAAGATCAGTTTGTACTGGACGAACGGGCATACATCTTATACACATATGCATTCTATGATTACATGGAGTAAATTTTCTGCCCCACAGCATTGGTTTTCTTGCTGTCTGAAAAGCCACAGCTTCCTACACAGAGCAAATGAAAAAAGTTTTGAGGTCATATCATGTTTGATTCTCTACTTTGACAGTTAAATAGATATGCAAAATGTCACAAAGACGTCTGAGCATCTATACTGCACATTATGTAACTTACCCATTTTCTTGATCATCTCTAAGATATAAGTGCCCCAGAAGCATCCTGGTTTACCAAGATAAAAACAATTGATTTTTTATTGATTTGAGAGAATTCTTTATTTTGTTCATTGGTAGCCAGAGAGATTTCCCTTGAGTAAATGGGGTAAGCTGAAGTATCCTTAATGTTTTGTGGTACCAATATTTGGTCACCCTATCGAGCAGCTGGAAATGAAATACAGCTTTTCAGCTGTAAGTAAAACCATTCACAATACTGACATTTAAAAATAGAACTTTGTGGCTGTATATTCCAGTGATAATGATTTAAAAACAAACAAACAACAACAACAACAACAAAAACCCACATCTTTCCTTTTTCCTGTAATTGGCCAAACATTATTGTGAAAATCCTTGATAACAAATTCAGAATTTACATATTAAATACTGAATTTGTACTGACCTGAAAACCTGGAATTTGTAGTAACCTTTGAAATGAACTATTCTCTTTGAACTAAACTTTCTATGTTCTCTTATGTCATTCCAGAAAAGAAAAAAAGTTCCGGAGGGATCTTTCATAATGAAAAATGAACGTGTCTCTTTCTGTACTGAATAAGCAGCTCATATGAAGACTTCTGTCTGCAAACTGCAAGAGGAGAGTCCAAGGGATGAAATCTGAACCCACCCCCCATCCCCTCCCCCAGTCTCTCCAGTCTTTGCTGCTAGCAATCCACTTCCATTGCTCCACAGAAGCACTGTGCCTATAGATCAGATTGTGAGGGTGAAATCCTTGTTCAAACTGCTAGGGGAGATTTCAGTTTTGTTAAGGTCTTCCTACAGTGTGCTCTGGCAAAAATACTTTTTCTTTGCTGGGCTGTGGGATATCACGCATACCTGTAATCCCACATCACTCATGCACTTCCTGCGTTTTCCTCTGTCTAGACATGTTGCTTATCAACCTGGGAGGGTTATGGGTACAGATGGGAAAAAAGGAGCATGGCCAGCTGGTTGAGGGAGGTGATCCTCCCCCTCCGCTCTGCTCTAGTGAGGCCATGTGGAGTTCTGTGATCAGTTCTGGGCTCTCTAGTTCTAGAAGGACAGGGAACTTCTAGAAAGAGTCCAGTGAAGGGCTGCAAAGGTGATTAAGGGCCTGGAGCATTTCCCCTATGCAGAAGGGCTGAGAGAGCTGAGACTGTTCAGCCTGGAGAAGACTGAGAGAGGATATTATCAATGCTTCCAAATATCTAAAGGGTGGGTGTCAAGTGGATGGGTCCAGGCTATTTTCAGAGGTGCCCAGTGACAGGACAAGGGGCAACAACTACAGATTGGAAATCAGGAAGTTGCATACGAATATAAGGAAAAACTTATTTACTTTGAGGTGACAGAGCACTGGCACAGGCTGCCCAGAGAGGCTGTGGTGTCTTCTCTGGAGATATTAGAAGTACACCTGGATGCTTTCCTTTGCAACCTGCTGTAGGAAACCTGCTTCAGCAGGGGGTTGAACTAGATGATCTCCAGAGGTCTCTTCCAACCCCTACAACTCCATGATTCTGTGATTCTTCACCTTTAATTCTCATGCTGCACCTTTTGTATGGAACTGGAATCCTTCTGCTGACGCTGGTGGGAGGACATGATAGGGACCAAGAAGAGCAATCAAAGGTTATTGCAGTGAACTTGCAATTTAAGTTTTAGGTATGTAAAACTGCCTTTGCCTTGTGGTGGACAGACCATATGAAACTGATGTAAGAGTGTGGTACATAAGCAACTTAGTATTTGGAAAGCATGAGTGTAAACAGATACTCTGTGGTAAGGGTTCGTGTGTTGCCTTATAATTTGTGGAAAATTTAAGGTGCATCAGCTGTCCTTTCTTGGAGGCTTCTTAAATTTAAATCCATGATAAACTGCACCAAAGGATATTTTGTGAAACATTCAACTGCCATTTCTTATAGGCAGTCTGTGAGATTTTCTAGTTTAATGCTCAGTTGCACCAAGGAGACCTTAAAGTAAGTAAAAATGCTACAAGAGCAAAAGTTATCTTCCAGTAAGAATGAAAAGTAAACATCTAGACCAATTCATAAATTTTACCTTTGGTTGCAAGAATTCCCTTTAGATTTTTTAATACATTGCAAACACTTCTATGGATGTATGGATTGGTTTTACTTTTATAGGTTTTGCCTCATTAAAGGCAGACGGAAACACTTTTTGAAAGCTGGTGATAACTCTTGGCTTTAAGACTTTGTGATTTTGGCAGATTTTGAACTTCTGAACTGGTCTTTCAGACCTAAGTCATGTTTTTAAAATATTTTGAAATGGGTCAACTGTTCCTAAGACTCTTGAGACTTTCATTGTTTTAAATGAAATTTGGAAGATTAACTAACCTCTCTCATTAGCTCCCCCAGCTAACACCTCCCAGATGCTGACAGCTGTAAATCTTTGGAAAAAAAATCCAGTGACTTAGTGTTTTGCAGCCATATTCCCTGGTACGTTCATGGACTTTTTCATTAACTTCGCAGTGGCATATCTGAACTGCAACAGACTGTTCCATTTCCAATACTTTATCTGAGAGTGATTTTGATTTATTTGTATCCTATGGAGACTCATTCTGGAGTAGGACACTGACCAACTCCAGACAGAGAAACAGGAGGCTGTGAAATGATGCGGAAACCTGGTTAAATGAATATTGGGCATAAATATTCACTGTTCTTGCGTCTGCATGGTGCTGGTGCTTAAGTAGAGGGCCTCCTGCCAAGCTTGAATCCATCTCTGTCTCTAATGGATTGTAAAGTACTGGCATTGTAACAATTAAAAACTTACAGTAGCTGAATTAGAACCTTGTTTTCTGGACGATCATACTCTGGCACAGGGAGCAGGTAAAGCCAGCCAACTGGCTAGAAAGGTGTAGGTGAGTAGAAGAATCATGTTTTGCTGTGTTTGGGTGGTCATAATTATGACTTGTCGAGCAGAAAACTCTGACATGCTGGTGACGATATCTCTGGCATTAAAACCGAGGGATTTTAATATGGATGTTAATGAGGTTGGAAGAAGGTTGTACACTGCTTCCTTGTTGAAAGTTAATTGCTATTCTGCTATTCCCTTCCATCATTAAAGAAGAAAATATTGATGTGTTTGACAAAGACCTCTGCTTTCTCCTGCAATTGCCTCTCAATAGATAATTGAAATAAATAATTCAAAAACTGCAAATGTAATGCATTAACTGGTCTAAATGATCGAAGTACTATGTGCAACTTAATTGTTTATATTAAAATCAGGATTATTTCACTAGTAATTAACTAAAAGAAGAAGGAAAATAATTATCAATTACCAATGCCCTCTCTATTTGTTTGTGTGTTTCCCTCAAACATTGCTTAAGGACTCACAGGTAAATACAAAGATTCAGATATAGTATGTAAGGAAAATAACATAATCTAAATCAGTATCCTGCATTCATCAGAAGCAAATGCTTTTGGGAGACAAAACAGGAGCAGAAAGGACCTTTTCTACAATTTCTCTGATGTTTATAATAAATGCAGTAATAAGCTTCTCAGACATGTCTGTATGGGAACTGTTGAATCACAGCCTGAACCTCTGATTGACCACCTGAGGCGAGCACTGAGTCAGCTGCAGGGGCACAGGTGAATGCAATCTCACCTGAGTGACCGGAAGACCCCATTTAAGGGCTGACTCCCTGGGAGGAAGGATCTCTCTCTGGAGATCCTCCCTTTTGGGAACCTATCTGCAGGCCCAGGATATGGGTAAGATCTGTATTTTTGCTTCTTACTTTGCAACAACATAATTGTTCCATCTAATACTGCTTGCTCTAGCCATAACACATGTCCTAAAAACTGAAAGCAAACTATTGTAGAGGAAAAACAGTGAGAAACTGCTTTGGTTCTGATGGAGACTTCTCACTGCATTCTAGAATTTAAAGCATAGACCAGGTACTTTTTTTTCCCATTTTCCCCGGATATGTCCTCTGTTACTTACAGATTCTTCATCTCCTTGAGCATACTTTGTCAAACACACTGTAAAAGAACAGCTGAGGACAAGAAACTAGGAGGATGAGAGAAAAAATAATATGACTTGGAAATATCCCACGTCTAACAAAGGGTGAAAGGACCAGAAAATAATTATTTTATACATGGAACTATGTATCTGGAGAAGAGGAGCCTCAGAGGAGACTTTACCACTGTTTGCAACTACCTGAAGGGAGGTTGCAGTGAGGTGGGGGTTGGCTTCTTCTTCCATGTAATTATCAACAGAACTAGAGGGAATGGCCTCAAGTTGCACCAGGGGAGATTTGGGTTGGCTGTTAGGAAATAATTCTTCTCCCAAAGAGTGGTCAGGTGCTGGAATGGGCTGCCCAGGGAGGTGATGGAGTCACTGTCCCCGGAGGTGTTCAAGAAACATTCAAATGTTGAACCGATGGATGTGGTTTAGTGGGAAATATTGGTGACAGGCAGATGGTTGGACTGGATGCTATTAGAGGTCTTTTCCAACCTTGGTGATTCTATGATCGTTATATCAGTGTTTGTTGTGGTGTTTTTTTTTTTCAAATCATTGGGTTGCGGAATTTTTAGTAGCTGAGCTGGGCAATATTATTCCATTTCTGTGAAACGACAGAACGTATAACCAATGTACGCAGATGCATCTTCCACTTAAGGGCATTTATAATTGCATTCAGAGCACGAAGATAACAAAAAATACACTTCTGAAAATTTGGCCCAGACTTAAATATGACTTAAATATGAATTATTCACACAATAGCTTTGCATTTTTTATGCTGATTTTTAAAAGGAGTGCCAAATGGAATCGATTTCTATCTAAAATCCTCTGTCTTTTCCTATTGTTATGGACAAATCTTGAAATCTGCATCTACCATTACCTGAAAATTTAAACCTTAGGCTCTCACTTGTCCTCAGTCTGAAAAGGTAACAGAATATACTGATTTATTTTACATATTTATTTGACATTTATTTGGCTTTTTTATTCGACATGTACTATACAATATAGTGAATTAGTTTTTTTAAAACCAAACTGACAATTAAATTCTGGCATTGCAATTTTTCTTTACTCTCTAGTAACAAGCTATTAAAAAATACATAAAAAATTCTTCTCAGGAAGAGTGGTGAGGCAGTGGCATAGGCTGCCCAGAAAGATGGTGGAGTCACCATCCATGGAGGTCTTGAAGCGCCTGATGTGGCACTGAGAGATGTGGGCATGGTGGGGGCAGGCTGTCAGTTGAACCAGATGATCTCAGAGGTCTTTTCCAACAAGAATGATTCAATGATTCTATCCTGTGCAGCATCACTTCTATAATTCTATAATAGCCTGAAGCATATGTATATCAGAACTGGCAAATCAAACAAATCTACCTTTTTTTTTCCTCTGGGGTTGAAGTGTAGAAAAAAAGTCACTGCTGTATTGTGGATGAGAGAGGCATTCTGCACAAGGCTGAGAAAGCTGTATGAGCACATAAAATTTGCTTAGCAGGCAGTCAGTAATCTGTGTGATAAGCTGTCACACTGTGTGTGTTGTCAATAACCCACCACTGTATCTCAGATCTGGGCCATGTGGAAAATTGCTCCAAATCATTGGGTAGCATATTTCTTCTATGGCTACCTCTCATAGCAGTCTGAGGTAGCTTCATGCCTCTGGCAGAAAGTTCTCTGAACTCCTCCGTTAATCCTCAGCATCATAGAGGCTGGCTGTGATGTGCTTTTTTCAGCATCCTGGCTTGCACAAGGCAGGCTGATGTCTCCCGCTCCCACCTCTCACTGTACTGACTCCACAAAATGTCCTTTCTGAGAAGATATTATGGGTAATTTTCCAGCAGAGAATTCTTGTTCCTGGAAGGCAGACAGTTTGTAGGGTTTGCTGATATTTGCTGTTGTTCATTTTGTTTTGTTTTCCAAAAGCAGTTGAAAAAATTATGTTGAATTAAATATGTCTGTTATTTTCATTGCCAAAATTATTCTTTATTTTCTTGCTGGATATGCTGCAAGTCACAGGAAGACAGACAGATGATCAGTAGGCTGAAATTGATAAAATATTTTGGGATATTTCAATATGAAAAGCTCTATACAAATGCATAATAATAATGATATAGACAATTCCACACTGCTCAAATTTAAGGACAAATTATCATTAGAGGCAAAAATGAAATTCAGATAAAATCTATTTCTCAGGCCATTGTAACTCAAATAAATGACCTATAAGCAAAATTATGCTCTAACTATCATCCTGGGCAAATGGACTCAAATAGGAAAATTTAACTTTATTGCTGCTTTACCATAAATATTTAATTACTGAATTGGGTATTGAGAAACAAAGAAGGCAAATATTTAATTCTCTTTCTGTTACAGTGCAGCCCTGGTCTCTCCTTATGTAGGACCCTACAGCTCCTACTGCCAACACCTTGAAACTTGCACACATCTATCTGGTTTCCTCTCCTGATTTTCATAGGCTGAGTTTATTATTGTTCTACATATTTATCTCAGCACTAGCTTTTTCCTAGCATTTGTGATTTCTCAGTTCAGTTACCAGCCTGGTGGACTACACACTTCAGATCTCTGAACACTTCTTTAGAACTTATTTCCGTGGGCAGTACTCCATGTTACAGCAAAAGCAAGTGGCATTTTAAATCTAAAACAAAATGGATCCCTTAATATTTTAGTAGTAGTAGTATTTTGTTAATGGTGTCTTTAAACTTTAAAATGGTTTGAAAGAGGCTTACAAAAAGGGGTCTTACCCTGTTTTTACTCTAGTGCTTTGGCAATTTTGGCAGAGCAGCTATAAAATCCATTTGTTCCATGAAGTCTCTAGCTCTTCTATTTTCCATTACCTAGATAAGGTCTACAATTTTTTACTGAGACATCTGTTCTGATATGACCTGTCAGAAACTTTCCTAATATAACTTCTATTGGCAAAATGAGGTGAACCTATGCAAATTACAACTTAAAATAAATACTGTGCTCTCAGTCAAGAACAGGAAGAAGGGAGCAAACAGATATTTTTCCAAAAAGAGAACAGTGGAAATAATCAGTTTGTTATTTGGGTTAGGTATTTTTAGACAAATACATGGCAAACAGTATTTGTCAATAACTTTGCAGAAGAAAAGTAAGATTGCATATTCTGATTGTAGTTCTGTGGATATTCTAATGAAATATATGTAAAATTTCCAGACATTATACCTAATACTAACTTACAGAATATATGACATAAAATCGGATCTATGAGAACAATCATAATCTGTACTAAGGAAAATCCACTTTAAAACATATGTAAAAGTAAGTTGAGGCATTTGGAAGCTTTTCCTTTAAATTAAACAGACTGCAATAGCTGAAGAAGCATCTAAGTACCCTCTGTTTCCTGTTTTGGTTATGCCTTTCTTTACTTTTACATACAAGTTTGGAAGAAAGGTAAGTCCTGTCTGAATTTTGTGCAATTTCCCAGAATAGACGTTATTGTGAAAGATTTAAATTGATTGCCCAAATATTAAATCTGGAAGTGGATTTAAAAGTATTCAGAGAAACCCTAAATTAAAAAAACAAACAAATAAATAAATATGACTTTCACAGTAAATAAAGTTGGTTTAGATTTAAGTAAGGATGTGGAGGAGTTGGAGATGAAGGGATGGGTTATAGTCCTCACAGTCATATCAAATAGAGAAAGAAAAATATGTCAAATCTGCTGTTTTGTCCTGCTGGTGGGAAAGAAAATGCTTCGGTTTACATTTCTACACTTCTTACTTGCTAAATATGTGATTTTGTTTCCTGGAGTACTGCCCTTCTTCCTTACTGTTCCTTCTCCACCTGACAATGTCCAGAAGCGTTTGGGTCTCCAGTACCCTCTCAGAGCAGATGATCCATTTGATGTTGTTTGGATCCTGAACAGTTTACATAGAGTATGGGTTTGTTCCAGCAATATAGCAAGTAAATCTTTCTTGTTCTTCTTGTAGAGTGTTCTAACAGGGATATTTTTTCTCCTTCATGCTTAAAACAATGCCTTGAAATTATCATAGTAATCACATCAATTGTATTGCATGCATTATGGAGGATTTTCAGAGGGTGTAAACCTCCAGCACTTCACTGCTTTCTAGAGTATTGACTGACATTTTCCTTAGAAAAGGGTTATTTTTCTCTGAAATTTATCTTTTCTGACTCTTCCAAAATATTTGGGCACTTCAGTAATTATAGTGACTTTTGAAAAGGACAGAACGTTCTTTTGTTTCTAGACTTAGTCTTGACAAGATGCCAGAAATGACAGTGCCAAAACTTAACGAAGATCTTTTCTGAGTGTAGATACCAAAACTGGTGTTGTATTCTTCGGCTTTTGCAGGCTCAGAGATGAAATGTAAGAAAATTCTCAATATGGCAATGAAAACACATAAGCAACTTGAAATACTATAGGAAACGATATGTTTACAATTGTAGCAATTTATACAGAAACTTCTGGCTTTTTAAAATTCAGACTCATTTTATGTTTGTATGGATATGTATACAGAACGCGCTTGCCATTTTCTGTCACTCTTATCTGTCCCAGCCACTGCTTTCAACACAATTGGTATCTTTGGCATTGACAGTAGAGATGTACGCGTTTTAAGGATCCTTAGATAAACTAGGCAGTAGTACAAAGAACATTTTGCTTCAAATTCAACCTATTTAAAAATTCCAATATTAACATATCAATGTGTGGTTCTTCTTTCCAAAGGATGTGTACATATGCAAACCCATGGGTTGGCCCAGCCCAGAGCTGAGGGGAGGCCTGATGGTGGCAGCAGCTCCTCACAGGGCGCG
Source organism: Bambusicola thoracicus (assembly GCA_002909625.1). Lineage (NCBI taxonomy): Eukaryota > Metazoa > Chordata > Aves > Galliformes > Phasianidae > Bambusicola > Bambusicola thoracicus. The sequence goes on along the minus strand of PPHD01004657.1, from coordinate 9,143 downwards.
GAGGGGCAGCGCTGAGCTCTGATCTCTGTGACAGCAACAGGGCTGTTTATTTGGCATCTGTGTTTTTCCTTCCTTATGATATGTCCTACTGAAGTCTACTTCAGAGGAGCTCTTTGGTCTGAAATCATGAGGAATATTCATTTAGCAAGAAACTGTTGCAGTCATTCTGTTTTTCACAACATCAAATAGTTTCTTGCAGATTTATCTGAGTGACAGTTACATATATCAGCCATAGCAGAGGATGACTAATTTCTTAATCATTTTAGCAGTATAATCACAATCATTTTAACATATAAATGGGGGTTAAATGCAAAGTCTGACTTACAGCTTGTGAAGTCACTAGAAGATTACTCAGTGATGAGAGAATCATTAAATTGATTTCTTTCTTTCCCTTTGGAAAAGGGAAAAGTGCTGCTATTGGCACTGGTATCATGCCCATGGAAAGGAGCTGGTCAGATTTGCAGCAGGAGGTAGCACTTCTCTCACCTAATGAGTACAGCCTTACCCTATAGGTATTTCAGAGCCCAAAGTATTTGTTTTCACTCTGCAATGTAATGTTCAGCAGTTCTCTTGTACAGGGTATAGTAAACTAAATAAAAGTAATTCAGTCTTCAGAGTTATATTTTCTTCTCCTCTTTCCTCTTTTTTTGTTTCTATTACTTCTTTATGTTAGATTTGTTGGCATGTAGCTTTCTCCTTGCAGATTTTGGAGTGGATGTTTCTTATATAAATTGTGCTATTTAGTTTGAAAATATTGCATTGTCACACACCAGTAGCATTATTTTATAGAAAAAAAACTATAGTGTAGATGAACTGTGGAAGATAGCTATGAGAAAGATGCTATGAGCCAGTACTTAGACCAAAGCTTTCCAAAGAGTTATATTTAGTTAGAACTAAGACTGAAGCACAGTTTTTGCTCTAACACGTATCTTCTTCACGAAATACTGTTTTCCACTACCAACTAAAATTTTGCTGTAGAAAAACAGACAATAACCTCTTTCTTGTAGATCTGCAGTCTTCAGTTTCTTCCCTGGCAAGTGACCAAAAGGATCACATGCACTCAGCACTCTTTGCACGAATGCAACAGTAGGACTCTCATTTCTCAGAAATGAAAGAAAATCCAGGCCCAAAAGTATATAGTTCCAAAGATACCCATGCCATCTGCAGCCCTGCTAGTTCTTGAGGAGCCCATGATGCTCCACAAGCAACACAAAAAGCACTGTAGCAATAGTAGCATTTTTGAGCAAGTATGAAAGTGGCTGTGAGGTCAAGCTCTGGGTATCCTCTGGAGGCTAAAATGATCCCTTTAAGGATCTTTGCTTTCTTAGAATTCTAGATGATGCTCTGTTTCTAAGCATTTTCTTAATTAAGCACTGTCTGCAGCTCTGATCAATGCATTGTTAATGACTTCTAAATCACTTATCCAACAACCCTTTAACGTACGCTCTCTGAAGATGTGGAAGTAATTTTTCCTATTAGTGGCTTCAGCCCATTAATCACTACAGTGAACAGTACTGTCAAACAAACAACAAAAAAAAAAAGCAGTGATTGTTGACCTTTTATTTTACTTACTTGGATTTTCTACTCCTTCGTCTACATTAAAAGACAGACCACAGTGGGGGGAATAGATAGAAAATTGTTGTTCTTCACTGTTACTAGGGCATAATGTTCTGTCCTCATCCAACCTGTGATGAAAGCAGGTTACTTACTTTTTTCCAAGGCTTTCACTAGCTCAGCAATAATTCAGCTAGCTTATAGGCCCTTACTATTGTCTTCTACACACTATATTGATTTGACCTCTCTGTTTCTCTTCAATTTTTCCATCAGTTCCAAATTCCAGATCTTCCTACGCTCTGGAAAAATCAAATTATATCACTTTGTAAAATTTTCTAAATATTTTAATGTAAAATAAGAGTATACCACAATATCTTGCATAGTTCCTTGGACTTCTTCCACACTGGTTCCACAGTGTCTTTCAAAATTTATTCCCCTGTTCAGCAGTGGATATTAATTATTTTTTTTATCTTTTTCATCTTTTCATATTTCTCATGCATCCCTTGCAAGAAAAAATAAATAAACAACAAGAAAATATAGTAGTAGCATTCTTTTTATTTTTTCCTTTTTTCATACACTAGCTTCTGCCATAACATATTAAAAACTTAAAGCCATAAATCCTTTTAGAAGTAAAAAAACATTAGGGCTGTGCAAGCCTTTATATTTTTATGTCTGTGTAAATCAGCAGGGTGGTCTGGAATCTAAACTAAACTTGAATGCAAAGGAGAACTTAGGTTATCAACTACAGAGCTGACAATAGAGAGAATAAATGCCTGAGAAAAATCCTGAGGAGAGCTGTGAACAAGTGCTACCCTATCATTTTTAGAACCATAATTATTTCTGAGACTGAGGCTGCATACAAAAAAGAGGGTTTTATCATGTACAGATACGATACTTTATATCAATTGATCATCTTTATGTGGAAATGGAGCTAAAACATTGAGCATATCATAGCATTTTTTCATTAATATACTATAAACATTATGCAATCTGGCTGCTTTCCAGTAGAACAGTTTTATAGTAAAACTCTGCTAATACCAATGCGATTACTTCCTAGGCCTGTATAGGTATTTTGATGGCAGAAATCCATGAAATAAAATAAAATATTTTAGAGAGTCACTGCTGACCCTCTTACAATTCTGGAATGCAATCTTTATAATCCCCAAATGCTAACCTAAACATGGTAATACATGCAGTGGATTTGTCTTAATTTTGTTAATGGTATTCCCTTTTATTTACCTTACTATGTTTAAAATACCTGTAGGTATAATTTTGGGGTAGTGGTGAGGGAAGAGACTTTACATATAAAAGGGTCCTGAGACACTGATGTCACTGCACATTATCTCCCTGAACTGATAGCAATAATTGTTAGTCAGTAGTTGTGGGTGGTGGTCTTTCAGTCTTCGGTCTTTGGACTTCATACCCATGGCTCCATCCCACCTCGTTACTGTGGAGTAGCTGCTCCGCAGGCAGTGCTCCTGGCAGACCCTGCTTTGCGAAGAGAGGTGAAGAGGCAGAAGCAGTGTGGGTGCAATGCAGTGACATGCAGGGCTGTTTGTAAACATGGCATGGGATTTGCGCTGCCCTTATGGTGAAACATTGGTAGTATGAACATCCCCGGATTTTGGAAGTACCTTCATGTAGACCTGCAATATTGCCATGGGTTCTAATGCTCATGTTTACTGGCATAATGTATAACCACTAAAAGGTGCTGCCATATGTCTGCAAACTCTTCAGCACAGTCATTGCTTCTTGTAACATGTAACACTGATCTTTTCATTCAAGAGTTATAACCAGTAAGAAAACAACAGAAAGTCTATGATTTACTCAAATTACTTGTGAACAATTCAATTTCAGTCTTATTGTAGAGGTGCCAAAAATACAAGAGTGCCATTAAGTATTGCAATAATAGTGACATTTTAGGAAAAGTATGAGTAACATTTTGGAGAGCACTTCAAGGAAGCAGAGATGCAACTACTTGCATGCGTTATTATCTGCTGCTAATCATATATCACTGTTGAAAGAAGGAATATATGCCAAAGCAATGAATGACAACAAAAAATGGTAGGAAAAAGGTCAAGGAGGATCGGCCAATTATTACTGATGTGCCTTTGGAAATACATCTCTCCAAACTAAATTAACATAATGCAGCATATCGCAAACAGGAGTGTAGCTTTCCAGTTCTAAGTGTATTTTGTCAGTGTGGCTTTATATTGCTTTTATCACAGTTACTCAGGATGAGACAAGAAACGAGGAGGAGAAAAATATATCAAAGTTGGAAGCTATCTGGAAGTGAATTTTGATGAGTGGAAAATGGAAAGGTGTTGCATGCCTCAGAGAATGAAGGAGCACCAAAACACAGAGGCAGCTTGCAGACAAGGATTATGAATTAGATATGGGAAAAAATAAAGGTATTTCTACAGCAGTAGGTTTGTTCATCTTGACAATGTTCACAGCCTGCTCCGACATCAAATTTGCACTTATACTTGTGCAAGAAGGTCACAGTCACACCAACTGCATTGTGAGCAGAATCTCTTGATGGAACTTAAATGCCACCTTACTCATTCCTTCTGGGCTGCTGACCAAGAAAGTCAGTGCATTGTATTAATATCAGTAAGGAATATTATTAGAAGAGTCATAGAGCTTTTTTCCTTTACCTGAATTGTCAGTACTATTTAAAAAAAAAAACAAAAAACAAAAAAAACAGAGATTGGATTTTGTTTTAGAAGAATTCCAAGCTATGATCTCCAGTGGTTTGATTCTAGAAAGACCTTAAAGGCTGTGCAGTGTCACCTGCACGCATTCACACCATGCAGGGGGAAGTAACATGTTTAAAAATTTGAAATATATCTGAAATTTAATTCCAAGCTCCTGCTTTTTTTCTTTTTTTTCTTTTTTTTTTTAATGGAATTTAATGTTCTTTCCCAACTTTGGGGACATTTTCTACTAGTTTGTATGCTAGAGCCAAAGTTTTTCACTACAGTGCTGCAAGGGCAATCAGTGATAGTTGAGCCATGGAAATAGAATGTATTTGCTGAATGTGGCTGCTTTTGTTCTCTTCCTCACATTTGCCACAGAATTTGTACCTAGCAGTAGGCTGTTAAATGATGAACATACAGATTGAACAACAATTCCCCCTGCAAGTACTCTAGAATATGGAGACACACTGCTCAGTCCGGGTGACTAGCTTGACCTACTTGAATTCTCTGCTATTTTGGATTCCAGGAATCTATTAGACTTAAATGGATCTGTCCTTTTCCACATTCACACTCTCTTAGTCACCTCCTTATAGCATCTACACATCATTGAACTTTAGCCCCCTGAAAGCCTCAGAAAGATGCCCAAAAATTTTTGTGAAGGCTTTCCTCTGAAGCACATCACATTTTTCATTATACTCTTAAATCCAGCACATGCTGAGAAAGTTCTGTGGGCTGCTTTCTCCCTGGGAGACCTCTGGGTATGTCCAGCAATGCTTTACAGCACCCAGGACCATAGACAGAGCTTTTTTCAAAAATAATCTTTGTTTTATCCTCTAATAGATTGCTATGGGAATAATGAAGCACATGCAACAACTCCTTTCAGCATCAAACAATTATATTCAGGTCTAGTAACTTTAAAAAAAAAAGAAGCTTCAATAGGTTGTTTATTGCTGGTTTGGTTTTTACTGGTTAAAAAGCTGGAAAATTTTTATCAAGAACCAGCCCCAGTTCTTTAGATCAAAGTGCATAAACAGAGGATATCTTACATTTTTCTGTTAACATAATATGCATGAGAGACTCTGGCAAAGGAGAAATTAAAATACTTAACTATAGGAAAGCTCACTTTATTCAGGCAAATTTTGTGCTTGGTTTCTGTACACGGCTCTGGAAGGATCTCCTTCAGGCAGAAAGCTTGGCTTCATGGGAACTGACCAGTAGCATCATTAGAGACAGTCGGTTTGGTCCTACCTTAGCAAAGGCAGAGCTCTGGCACTGTGTGAATGGAACTTTTGTAGCTTCAAGAAAATTTATATGTGTGCACGTTAAAAGGTTTCTCAGGCATCTTGGATTCTTGCCATGGTGGTAGGGGATAAGCAGAGAAAACTTATATGGAGCATATTCTTTGGCTTTATTAGATAATTTTCCCTCAGTGAGGTTTTTGGCTGCTTTGACATAATTGAATAGTACTAACATGCTTAAAAACACACGTTCTAACATATTATGTTAAAAATCTGTCCATGATGTGAAGTCATGTTGATATCTCTAGAGGAAACACTTGTGTTTGTCTTGATCTTTCATAATCTACTAGTGTAATTCTATGTGTATATATTCAAGATGCACAACAACTGCATATCCTCTTACAGTGAATCCTACTCCAGCCTACTCTGAGAACTGAATGGACACTCAGACACAAGGACCATAAAGTGTTTCTGTTCAAATAAAATAAAGCATATCAAAAAGCCCAGAAAAATACAATTAAAGCCCAAACTCCATATGACAACAAACTACCAACAGCTAATTGAGGATGTACTTTGTAATATAATTACCATGGGTACAGTTCACATCCCTGTAGTTAATTTGCATCAGTTTTATTTGGGGCTTTGGTAGGTGATTGTCTTTAGACATGAATTTAGCCATTCAGATTTGCTGTGGGCTGGCTTACAGTACACCACCTAGTGCCAACTGTATTTTTTTCCCCTGCACCAATAATCAGCGCTTCCGTTTCTCCAAGGCATTGCGTTATGTGATTGAGGCATATGTTAAACAGTTGTTTAATTTGCAACTGATGCTGAAAGAACCAACCATTTCAGAATTTTTAATTAGAGTGTAACAGCAGAATAGTAAGCAAACAGGCTGAGATGGCATGAACATGGTCTTGAAGAGCATCTGCACATTCAGAGTCACAACCATTAACACTCCTGACAAAAAGACAAGTGTTTGCTGCTTGCTTGCTCCAGATAACACATCTCTACCACCCCAGGAAAAGATAGACGTGTAACTGAGCAAGTAATAGTTAGGGCAGGGACTGGTCTCTTTATTCTACCCTTCTAGGTAGAAGCAGTGATAAGAAGAAGGAAGCAGCAGCAGCCAGTATTTAAACAGCATGGGTTACATCAAGCATGTATCTGGATCCTCAGACTTGTGTTCTGTTTTAATCCCATCCATCTGAGTCCTTGTCACATGGCTACCCAGATGTGCTGGGGAAAAACTGTGAGGGGATGGGCAATATGCCTACATCTGCACTAAATACATCTGCTGTCATCAGATGCAAACTAGATTCAGTTAACAGTCCAGGCTGCAACACAAATGCAAACACAAATGGAAAGTCCCTGTCTATAGAGGACAGCCAGTGGGGTTCAAGGCAGGTTAAGTGCCTGGTGGCATGGCACAGTGATATAGCCTACATCACAACCATGGGAAGCCAGTTGGCAAGACCCTACTTACAGGACAGAGTTCTGCTCACAGAAAGCGCAACAACACTGTTGTGAAATCCATTTCTTCAGAAGGTTTTTGACTTAAGATGATATTTTGTGTGGGCTGGTCATGAGTTTACTTTGTGAAAGATGAAACTGCATTGACAGGAAAACAGATGGAGAAGGTATTGCATTCTAAGGCCTGAAATGGGGTCTTGCTTCCAGCTTTGTGACCAACACAGGTTTATATCTGGCTGGAAATAGCCTGAAGATTGAATTTGTTTGCACCTTTAAAATTGGAACATCATATGTATGCCATTTAGTAACCAGGAAAACATGTCATCTTCACTTTGTTAATGTCTCTACTTCTACACATCACCACGCCTTACATTCAAAGAAAGCCTTCTTGCTTTATTTGAACCAGATTAGAAACTTTCTGTATTACACTACTGCTTCCACTGAGCTTCTGTCACAGTAATGAATAGCCTCACAAGACAAACATGAGAGATCTCAGCGTGCTGAACCATAGCTACATTTAACTTGCAAGCATTTTGCAGTATCGATACAACCTGAAAGCTTCAGCAGCTTCCTCTGAACAGTGGAGACCACAAACGTCTCCACAGCCAACTGCTTCTATAAATCTCTTCTTGGTTTTTATGCCTTATCAGGTATATTGCTCCATGTTAAATTCACTTGTAAATGTTACTGATGAGGCCCTCCGTCAAGCTCTCTTCCAATCCTCTGAAATCATAATTTTTCAAGGGTGATAGACAAGCTGATCCTGAGTTCTAACAAGGACAAGTGAGCATGGCCATCTGAATTTGCTCCAGATGAGGGCTTATTTCTCACTGACTACTTCATTAAGAACCTATGGTATTCCCTATGGCAGCCTTTCCTGTGCCGTTATCCTGTTACAGGTGGTTCTTATTAGCCTCCCTTAACATAGCAAGTGCAAGGAAACATTAACATCACAGTTAATCAGCTGTGCTTACACATGTCCAGTATCACAAAACATCACACAAAATAATGTCATTTTCCACAACTAGGTGAGAAAAAACTTCTCAAACAGTATTTTATTCCATATTTAACTAGCACTGATATTTTTAATATTTTTCTCTGAAGCATCTGTTACTCAACCCAGGATATTCTACAAGCAGTCCATTACTTTGATTGGATGCGCTGTCTTCTTTGTCCCTAGCTCTAGTGACAGCAGCCTCGACCCAAAAACAGACTGTAGCTGTGCAAATCCACTGTGGGGCAGTACATCCAGCAAAGTGGTCTCAAACACAGTCTGCAGCTCAGGACAAGTGATGGGAAAAGGCTGAAGTTCAGCCCAGTCCTGCTGCTCTCCAGCAATTTTTCATCAGGGAAATGCTCCAAGGGGGACACAGCAAATGAATATAAATCAGAACAGATTGAGGTTTCCCTGATTCCTCTGTGAGATTTGGGTTGAAACTATAATGCAGACATACGGCAACCTAAAAAATCAGATTTGCCCCTTCTCTAGACTGCTGATGTACAAAGTTCAGAAGCAAGGAGCACGAAGTTCCAAATAAACAGACATAACCCTCATTCAGATTGCTTTATATGCAACTGCTGTGTCATTTACATATATTCCATTGCATTTTCCATGCAATCAACACTAAGCTGAGTGAAAGGCCCTTTTCTGAAAATTTAAGTTATCTTCCCATCAGTATGTGGGAAATACTCTAGATTAAATCAGAATATTTCTCAAAGTGCTCCTGAAATTGCATAGGTAAATCCAATCAGTTCTAATTCTGTTACAAAATCATCTGCTCAATTCTAGTAATTGTAGCCCATCTGGAAGTTTCTCTTCTCCAGTAAATGTCTGTGAGAAATAGTTCAGAGTCCTGTTAAGTCAAGAGCAAAGGAACAAGTAAGCTAAGCCAGCCACAACTACAACATTTCCCCCACTTCTTCAAGAGAAACGCATATTTATGCTACTGCTTTATTTAATGGAGAAAACACAACAAAGTGGAAAAAGCCCAGGCTCATTAAGCATAACCCTTCCCTGCGTAACCTTCTGTCTGGATAAAGACAGATCACATCTACATGAGATGAGATAATGGTTTAAAATAGAGATGCTGGTAAAGATGCTGTTTTCAGGCAGTTTTTTCTGTTAATGACACTCAGTTTGGTAGCAGCAGTGTTCATACTGCTAACACACCAAAATACT